>JAVTVY010008003.1:0-49388 GCA_036873755.1 Hanleya hanleyi
AACTATGCATACAATCTGCGAAACGTAAAGAAATCAAGAATCAATTCCTACGGGTACTTTATACAGTTTACCAAGCCATACTATGTATATAAGTACAGTTACTCTATTATATCGCAGAAATAGTTCAAATGGTTTGGTTAAAGCCGTATATCGGATTTTCTCAAATACTTTAATATAGGGTGGTGATTTTACTCGTAAAACTGTCAAATTGGAGAAACATTCACAAAAGTGTGGAGTTGATAATAAGGAGAAAAAAAAACATATTTATCAAACAGCATGTATACTAGTTTACCTCATCCCTGGGTTTGTTCAAACAGCAAAGTAGTATGGTATTCGCAGCGATGAGAGTGAAGACAAAACTGATGTTTATGGAATAGATGTCGCTTTGGAGGTACCTATGGGAACAAAAAACCCTGTCAAGATCACAAAATCGCTTTCGCAACAGGTCTGGTAATAAATAGACAGAAGATGGCTCACCAGACTTTTACCAGATTAATCAATCGTATTCCTGCTCCTTATATTTTTGATGTCAAATCCCAGATCCAGTATTCGGCCGTCATCCACTATATACTTTCCTCGCCAATAATCGAAATATCGTTTGTATTAGACATTGAAATGTGGCATCAAGTCCACATATATGGAAGGCCAAATGTCCAAATAATCAAACTCTCAGTTATCGAACCGAAAACCTAAGTTTTTTAATAGATAACTTAAGTTATCGAATCGAAAAGTTCCTCTTTCCTTACCCCAAGATTCCGTTTCTCAACATCGAAAATCACAGTTATCTCTGGATAACTTACGTTACCGAACCGAAAACCTAGATTTTCAAATCGAAAACTTGAGTTAACTGTCGAAAATCTAGGTTATTTAGCAGACAACCCCGAGTTTCTCTTTCAAACTCGAGTTTCTCTTTTATTTTGGACACTCGCCCAGAAAACTTAAGTTATCGATCGATAACTTAGGTTTTCGAATTTGCGGTTGTCGTAAAGTGAAACTCGACTGACTAACGTAGAGTTTCGATATCCGGGTATACTATGGGTTTGGCGCTTTCTCGCATGTTGACTGATCAAAACGTCAGACAGAACCACACAATCAACATGTATTCATCAAACAGATAACAGATTATGTATTTAATGTAGACTATCTTGTATGACCGAGCCTAGTTTATACAAGCATTATCATAGACTGGGTATTGGAATTCAGATCTAGGCCTTTAATCAGTTTAATAGCTATATATATGCCGCAGACTGAAATTGGGGGAAATAATCTAGTTGTAATTCAGTTATCCGGTCAAGCTGACTGACTACACCAGACAGATGAATGTAATTCACACCAGCAAAGCACATTTAGTGGTATGTGGGATAGCTACTTTGGCAAATACTTCGGTTACGCACATGCTGTCTCTGGGTCAGCAGCTATCCAAAGTATAATGTATCTCAGTCAAGCTTTCATTGTGCCTGTTCATTTGAACACCATGGAGAAGAAAAGCACGGGTTAAGCAGAATTAGACACAAGTTACGAAAGGTAGCGTCAGATAACTTGCACGCTACGATCGTATTGTTAGTCTAGTGTACACGATTTTATCACATAATTTTAGAAGCTTTAAATGGAAGCGCTTATTGGTATAACCCTATCTGGCAAGTTTATGCAATAATATTCGGTGGCGTTAATTGAAATCGTGACAGTCTGCACATGATATAGCAAATAATACCAGGCGAGATACATGTATGCAAGTACTTCTGGAATATCGCCATCCAGAAATGGGTAGCGGACAATATCGACATTGTAATCGTCTCTCTTGCCGTAGAATCAACGTGAGAGAAAGCCTCCATCATTCCTGTAACGGTATATGTCCAGACATGACGTTCCATCACGGTTATCAATAGATTCTTTCAAATCCGGTGAAGGATGTATATATGCTTAACATCGTCGATCATATATGGATTATCCAATGCTAAGAGATCGTCTATGGTTTGATGAATGAGAAGGAAAGAGTTTTGGAATACTTATATTTGGCCATTCCTGCATATAGAAATATTCACGAGAGAAAAGATATGAGTCCGGCAAAAGTGTTACTTCCACATAGATATTTTTCATGAGAAATTAAAGCAATTATATCAACAAAGAAACGGATTAAATTTGATATTATTTAGGTGCAGAAGAACGGAAGAAAGGCTTAAAAAAACACATATTGAGAAAAGCTCTGGAAACTGGTCTAAATTTCTTAAGGTTATTTTCTGGAAAGTTTTCAGATGCGAGTCAAGTATGTCCGTATCACTGGTCTGCGATATATATAGTCACCCTTTTGTCTAGGAATCAAAGTGGAATTAGAAGTGTTGAGTATATGACCCGGACCATCGTGTTATGTAAGATGGTTGAATATAATAAATAGGTAGACATAACATAATGTTGAAGTGAGCACGCCCCGCCTGGCAACACTCAATTCTTTTTAAGAATTAAAAGATCCGCCGTAAAATGCTCCCTCTTTCCATCCCGAATTTTATATACGTGTGGTCCAACCCTCGTCTCACAGTCAGTCCGAGCTTCCGCTTGGATTTCTAGCATCGGACCGACTCGGATTGCGGCAATTTTAATTTGCTAGCTATTCGGAGATCGTGCAATCGCCTGGCATCCGGCCCGCTTCCGTATGCCAAGGATTACTAGCCCCGAGCGAAGCTGGGGAGACACACATGTGTTATAAATTATGTTACTAAAACATTCTCATGACTTCACTAAATTTCATGGAATTTCATTCAAACTCCATTTCCATGGACGTGATATTGACTGACTATTCTTTTATAAGCGACAATGACACCGAATGGTCAAAGGTCAAAAGAGTATCGAAAATACTGGATAGATAGTTACGTCTGCATTAACTGTTTCATAGTTCGATTCACTTTTTCGCACTACCTTAAATGCCTTACCTATAGCATATGAGATGTAGGGCTAACGTAGCTGCCAGCCCGCACAGTGCTAGAATACAGGCTAGTTGTAAGACTGTAGAGCTGTAATCGATACCCTCCAGCCAGGGCTGAAACGAATAAAAGCATAATTTCTCATTAGTCGGCTATAAATTAATTACCTCACTTGAGATCTAATTGTTCAGATTCTTTTGTGCACATCCAACTGCCGTAAATATATGTGCCAGAGGCATCATTTTTTATGTCGAACTATCTGTATATCGCATTTATTATTGAAGCTCTACGATTCTCAATCTGTATGTCCATAATCATGCATGCTAATCATGAAATCTCACTTTCGCATTGAATGCGCCGATAATGTGTTAACGCAGCAACTGAGCCTCAAGGATCCAATTACTTAGCGAAACGATTCTATATACCATATCGGTGTTTGCTCAGTTGAAAGAATACACTCCCCAAACAATTTGTGATAATTCTGATTTTGTAACTGTTATGATTGAATTATTGTATCAAACTTAGCAAGCAAATGTGTAGCGTTTAAATTTCTTAACATATAACTTCTAAATTTCTCAGTCAAACTTAAACAGAACAATATTTCTTAAAAAAGGCCGGTGCCTTTTTTTCTAAATTCCGTTGCTGAACGACTTTCACGACTGAACGAATTCAATAATTCGATTAAATCAGAACCCCTAACACAAAGCATATTATGAAATGGACGCAAAATTTAGATAAATGAGACGCCCTTAATGAAATCTACATATGTACATGTATAGTGTTGTGGCTTTATTCGTTATTTGAATTACAACACATATAAGGGAAGTGAGAAGATGTGCCGACATACTGACAGGGTCACATGAATTCACAGTATAGACTTCCGGTTAACCTATTCTAAATCACATACCAAGAATCTAACGATTCCTAATATGAGTTGTATCTCAGGTACGCTTTTATTGTAACTGTCCATGTGGTGGCAACTTGGATGATATGACCACACGGCCCCTAGCACCGGCATAAGCGGTATCAGATACAAATGTAGAGAGCTGTCAGAGAAGGAAATGCTCTGGCAACTCGTATATTGGTAATTGGTGAGCTGTGTCGCTGTGACAACTCGTACACTGGTCAATCTCAAAGATTAACTTTTCAATGGAGACGACCAGACCCTAGTGATAAGTGGGGTTCTTCGCAGAAAAGGAGTGCGACCCGACCTTCGATATTCAGTCGTCGTACACAAGGAAAATTTCGGGACCCTTAAATAGATGTTCCAACATTCTCGCCCACCAAAGTCAAATGCATACATCTGACTCGCGGAGTTACATAGGTATGTCATTATTACGGTACCACCTTTGGGGCCTCAATAAATTATATTAAAGAGCCGGAGATACCAAGTTGCCCCTACCCGTTCAGCTTTGAACGGAATTACGGAAAACACTGCGATATATGCCGCAACTTCAACCGGTAGGGATAGTTGTGGGTTTGCGAGAATTATATTCCAAGTACCAACCCCTAATTGGAAGTTCTAAGAGAAACGACCTGTTCAGAATTTTATTCAGCGGAATATGAACTATGAAATGAAATGGGACTACCTGATATAGTTGGGATTATGCAGTCATAGTGTTCAATATTACCTAATTCGAATGTATGTTTTCTGAACATGGCAGTGTGACTAACGTCACAGGACCTACGAACTAGGGTTTGATATGATTTAAGTGTGTACCTTGATCTAAGACTGACCATTTCCATGGTCGTAGGAGGCATTGAGACGTTTTTTCCAATTTCTAGGTTTTTAATGTCTCCTAATTAGGTCAGAAAGTAGGTCGCATTGCCCTTGACCCAGTTAGATCAGGTCACACTGACATTGACCTAATTAAGCGCATTTTCATGATCTTAGGAGGCATTATAAGATGTTTTTGCCAATTTCTAGGTTTATAGGTCATCTAAGTAGGTCAGCTCAGAACTTGCTGGTAACAGTCCCCTAATGCACGTTCATGCCAAAAATCAAGGTTCTAATGTCAACGGTTCTCCTTATTTGCCGGAGAAAGGATTCCGATGGACTAACTGACTCGCTCATTACCGAACAATTTGCAAATGATAGCCTACTTCGTAGGAATATATGCCATAAGCTAAGTGTGGTGATGAGGATCGCAGTCTTTAAAAGCGGAATTTCGGCACGAAACGACTTCTCCACTTACGATAAGTACGTTTTCGTCCGATTCTGCCACTGCAATCATTCCAGCTTTTTCGCAACGACATTGAGTCCACCACATATGCTGTTTAACCACCATGCAATTATTGAAATTCCAGACGCCGGAAAACGGGTACCTGGAAAGAGTTAATAAATACATATAAGTGTCAGTTCGATTCTCTTTCCAACAAAAGCAAAATATCTTAATTGTGTCTACATACTCAGGAAACTTTAGGTTGATTATTTTAGATATCAGCGGTATCAATGTAATATGCTGTGAATTCGACAAGTGAACCCAACCGCAGACGCACTGCTTGTGGACTCTATATAAGTCAACTTACATGCTCAATATTTCCCACTGAATACAGATTGTGCTATTCCTCTTGGGATTAACGGCGACCTGAAAGTGAATGATCAGTGTATGTTGAGCAGATATATTATTGACTTTCAAAGGCAACAAAACATTCCTTTAACCTTTTCACGATATCATTAAACTGGTTTAATCCAGAGAATGTGCCGTACCAATCAGTTACACTATGCCGGAGAACATACATGTATCCGGGGCGTCATTTGACGTAAGAATATTCACCAGGCGTTGTAACTTTTTTTTATATCCGCTCATCTATACAAAAACTGAATGCCAGAATGTTGCTTATTTCAATATTGAATGAGATTTGTGCGAAAATGACACTTCTGTGGCTGAAATTAAGAGAGCGCGACTCTTTCGACGGAGAAATCGTCGATGACGTCATCTCTCTTTAAACACTACGATAGCTTGTTATCCGCGTGTAGTCTGGAATGCGGTCCAGATTTCTTTAATGAAGAAATGCTATAATCTAATATTTACTGTCGCTGTGGACAAATTATCATAACCATGTTCTCAAGCTACATAAGTAATCACAACACATATAAGGGAAGTGGGAGAGGTGCCGACATACTGGCAGAGCCACATGACCTCACAGTAATGGCCCTGGTATTATTAGTGCCTATACATTTATATTAGACGAGAGAAAATCTTTGGAGATTTACAGAAACAAAAATGCTTCACGAGATATCTACTAGTTCTAAATATCTTGATTGGTTGATTCAAATTTTCAAAAGGAAATCCGATATTTTCATTGGCTTGTGATGAAAATTGGAAGAACATCCAGTTTTTCAGAAGCTTCACGGAGCACGATTCTTGAGTCAACCTATATCTCATTTTTCGTCAGCCGATTTCCCAACATGGCAGTGAGACTAACGTCACAGGACCTACAAAGTGGGGCAGGCATTGGGACTCCCCGCCCCAAGTTGAAATCTTGCCTATATTAAGATGAGCACGGCCCAAGTCACCAAGTGATGTTTATTAAAAATCACCAGAAATTTTCATCAAAAGTAGGTCAGCTCAGAATTTGCTGGTAACAGTCCCCTAGTGTACCTTCATGCAAAATAGCAAGGTTACATGTATAATGTCATCGGTTCTTCTTATTTTGCCGACGAAAGGATCCGGATGGACTCACTCACCCACTCACTCACTGACTACCGGAAAATTTGCAGATGGTAGCCTACTTCGTAGGAAAATAAATGTTCTACGTCAGTGGAAGCCAGTAACTGCCAATTTGTTTTCGCAGTGGAAAACTGTGAACATTTCTACCCTAGGGTATTCTCTAATCTGCGTGAATAATGGAAATAAGAAGGAAAAGGACAGATAATCTGGTCAGAGTGGTCTAGAGATTAACTCACATATTCCCGTTTCTCTGCATCTGCTATCGACATGGATTCCATTGCACTGTCTCTATTAGCACCACTAATGGTAAATGAATCCAGATACTAAATTCCTAACTGTATACATTTACAATACTTCAGCGATTCCAGCTAATTCTACAGCTGTCCGCAATATTGCTGAGTGGCATGTGGCGTTTCTTCAGATTGCTTAAATGATTGCTTGAGAGGGATTATTGACCCCGTCACCGCGGTAACCGAGAAACACACGCTCCTGTGTTCAATAAACATTTTAAGCTTCACCAAATTTTGTATCATGTTAGTGCGCTTATGATGTTTGGCATTATAGTCATACCAGATACGAAAAATGGGTCAATGGGGAGCTTCAGCTCATGGTTAAGAGGAGCAAATCTTGTAACTGCTGGAACACTCAGTGTCCCCTATCTCACTCAAATACAATATCAGGATATGACTGTTCATCAACGGAAGTATTGTAATTTACTGAGATAGAGGGCACTGGTGTTCCAACAGTTAAACGATTTGCTCCACTCGGCCATCAACTGGAAAAGCCAATTGCTGGTCTCGAAAGAAATCATGACACTGACAATCACAGACCAACGTCCTGTATAAGTATCGATGTTCACATTTATTCTTTGAACTTATTCTCCGGCAGAGTAATAGCCAGCCAGATCAATGCTTATGCAATGTAATGCCAGATCAATGCTCCTGTAGTGCAGTGCCAGATCAATGCTCCTGCAGTGTAATGCCAGATCAATGCTCCTGCAGTGTAATGCCAGATCAATGCTCCTACAGTGTAATGCCAGATCAATGCTCCTGTAGTGTAATGCCAGATCAATGCTCCTACAGTGTAATGCCAGACCAGTGCTCCTGTAGTGTAATGTTAGATCAATGCCCCTGCAGTGTAATGCCATATCAAAATCAACATATCTTAATCCAATCCAATATATTATGGAGTGATACAAGAGAAAAATATAATTAAGACTATCATCGATTTTTACTGATCGGAGTCATTTTAGTGAAACAAGAGACTCAGAAACAAATGACAATCTCTACCAATCCAATAAAAATGCATTTATTTATCATTACACAAAGGTACCGTTAGGTGCCCAGAGTAGGGCACGTTTTTCTTAAAACTCAGTGGAACGAGTATTGTCTGGATACACACTGTCAATTCAGATTCAATTCAATTTTCATAGTTTTCTCGAGAATATATCTATTTTCTCGAAACGGCCGCAATAGCAATTATGCCTACTCCCCCGTAAAAACAGCTTGATCATCCCATGTGGGCGGGACTTGAATCAGCTTAGGGTTCGAAAAGCAAATCAAAACTGTTTACTGATTAACACATTTCTCTCCCAGAGTTCAATTCAAAATATGATATATATCCGGAAGCCTGTTAGAAGCTGGCTTGAAACCGTAGCGACACAGTTTCCAATGGATTTCCGTTGAGTTTCCGAAATTAGAACTTTCACGCAGTGTAGGACTCTCAAGCTAGCCAATGGCTAACATTTATTGAAACTTGGCACCGCTAGAACCGCGTCACAAGCTTGGATTTTGCCCCCAGTATGAGATAGAGAAATATGACATTAATAAGACACTTGTTTTGGATTGCCTTATCGAATCAATTTTCTGCGATAGATTTTTGTGACATTGCCGTTGATCAAACAGTTCTGTTCGACTACCCGACGAAAAAAAAGTTGTTTGTTCTTATTTATTGGCTCAAACACTCGTGTGGCCATTGCCTGATTCGAAACCTCTAGGGCATAAGAGTTGTCTCCTGACAAATGTTACCTCTTTTTCATGGCGCAGTGTCACGGATACACTGACGTCGGGTTCCTTTGAAGACAGCAGACCAGGCCTCTTAACCTTTTCCGGGAGGATTAGCACCAAGTGAGTAACCACGGTGTATGATATCTTTCTGTAAGATTACGGAAAGGACAAGTAGGGTTTCTGAATGTAAATATTGATGTATCGGGACAAGTTGATTGCAGAAATTATTTTTCTTCGTTTTTTATATGTATATATATTCTCCGAAGGTCCATCACGACTTCCGTTGTTACATCCCACCAATGTACCCATCTACATTGATAGAAGGATATGGTCAATCTGACCATGGAATTCGTGGTACAGACATGACCGACCATAATTTACAGAATCAGTTACCATGGCAAATGTGGACAGAATGACCATGAATGAGATGGAGAGGTGGAGTATTTGATCACAAAGTATGGTAGCTCACATCTGCACTATAAAATGTATGGCAAGTGTGATCATATTCTCCCGACAGTGTGTAACGAATATCTCACACGAAATAATTAGAGGGAATAGCATCACCTTCAGGTGTATCAGTGCTAGTTTTATTAGTTATGCATTCCCTTGGTTGTATTTTCTCTCTTCACATGTTGGGTACTAATACGTTAATATCTTTACGAATCGTGATATTGTGTAAATGCTTTCGTAATCATCAGCGAAGATTATGGTTGAGTCCTTACCGTCGAATAGTCATGGGTATTTGGCCCAAGCAATTTCTCAGTTTCACAACGTACAAGGATCCATATCTGGGAGAGTTCGTCCGGTATTCAATCATCTCATCTGGATATGTAAGAGAACACGACATTTCAGCTGACATTTCGGTCTTACATTATTTATTTTGTTCAGTGCTAATTTCCAAACTACTGTGATGTAAAACACATGACGTTCAAAAGGCATCTAGCCTTGGGTTAAATGGAAGTAGACACAGGTCCAGGTTTAATATATCTAGAGATATTGAACCCGTAATGTTGGATCTACATTTGCTCATCTGAGTATAATTCGACTTTGGAATTGAACACAAGGCTGCATGTACATAACGTATGCTGGTAGATAAACACGAGCGAAGCGTTTCGTTCGTTACTTTTGTCTCCTTCCGTTTAACCTTGGGCTAGTGGACTATGCAAAAAGAAGACAAATCATTTTATCGTAAATGTACAATATTGGAACTATGCATGAGAAAACACATCATGCATTTGCTCATATAACGTTCAAGTACATCATATCTGGTATGAACAGAATGGCGATGGAATTAGCTTAAATAACTATTGCCCATCTTGGAATTACTGTATTTGAGTTATTTACTGAAGAAAATTCGGATATCGTACGAAACATTAACCAAGAAATGACATAAAATAAAATATATATACATGTATACATAACAAGTGCCTAGTCCGTCATTCTTAATTCAGCCGTCGTCCATTATCCATAATCCAAATACCTTTTCCATATTTTATATAACAGCATTAGCACCAAATTCAAAAAGACAGTCATAGTATACATAAACATAGGCTAATTTCCTGCAAGAGAGAAGCGGTCAAAAGTTTTCAGTGATGCCGGCAATTCATCATGATGTTATAAAAATATCTCGGGTGGAGTGTGATTCCCTATGCTGTTCTGACAAATTCAGGCATAACGTGTGACATACGGAAGAACAGAATGACCATGCAAACTGTAGATGTTGATCACCACCTGTAGATTATGAACAGCATCATCCTTTCTACCTAATAATAATAAGACCTCCCATATGAGACCTGGAGATCTTCGGAATCACTAATTTCTGTTATGGGTTTGTATTCGTTCAGAAGGTTTCAGCTCTGGTGTCACGTGAGGCTAGTCAATATCTATTTAGTTAATGCTATAGTCATTCTATCCGCACCAAATATGTTATATTTGAACGTAATATGAGCAAAATCGTAATATGTATTCTCATCCTAGTTTCATATTGTACATTTACGATAAAGTGATGTCTCTTCTTTGTATAAGCCTAATATGTGTTCAACAATCGCGTTGCCAGAATACGAACGAGTATAATTAGACCAGTGTGATATTGGCTCAGAACATCATTATCTGAGATTATCCAAGGGCAATGTTATTGCCTGGAGTAGGTGAGGACTATGGTCGACCAGACGAACTCCTACGTCTCTGGAACTGTCACGTGGTTCCCTGACAAATAGTACCAGAATTATTGGCGTGTACAAGTTTTTTCAGCGACGATAACCGCAATACATTTTTTGTTCGTGGAAAAAAATTCTAAACCGCTCTGCCAAAATGCAGCCTTGCCCGTTGTCTACATTGTGAATCTTTATGAAACCGCACTAAACACTTTTGCTGTAACAAAATGTTCATGCTTGATTGTTCACAAACGAAGGCATGACAACTTGGCTATCGCTGATGATCAAACAAAACCATCAGTATGAATTTGAAGCAGTCTATTCAATTTTGGGGTAGAAAACTTGAGGTCAGAAATGCTGTTGTTGATTATAACGTATGATGTACTTATACGTGTAAGCGTTACAGTACAATATTGTGGATAATTAACTCTCATAAACGCCCACGGCTGGATACCGAATGTCCGATTTGTCTTTTATAGCGACAGGCTCTTGGCAACCGGGGAAGTATTATATTACACATCTTCCATGGGCACAACGTACAATTCAGAAGCAAAATGGTATAAGTACATGTAAGAGAGTGGGTATTCCACTTCAACTTATTCCATGATAAAACTTTAAATATTCCGAGAAAACAATTAATTGGACATATAGGAAATGTCGAATTTATCGTAGTAAAGGCGGGTGGTGGGGGGTTATTAAATAATTACCATGTGCACAACGCACATTATTTCTGAAGCAAAGACAGCAGGAGTAAGACACATTGTGATAATGCCAGCTCCAACATTGGTTGTATGGTTGCAAAGGGAAAATCTAATCCACACTCACCAATTATTACGATGGATTTCCAATAAAATTATTCAACATAAATGCCCAAAATTAGAGGAAATGATCATAAACGATGCGAAATGTACAACATTTCCCCACATGACTGCCATTTTGAACTGTCCATGATATTTTGCTTGACCGGTTATCATAATAGACTGAGATTAAGCCGAATAGGTCAGTTGTACAATCAGTCAATTTCGACTCTCACATATTGTTCTGTTCTGGATTTACGGTGAAGTCTTTCTTATAAAACGTGGTTATTTTTATTCAAATTACGTCAGCGGATTCTTGCGATGCGTAGATATCATACTGGAGAACATTGTATTGAGACTCTGCAGCTACATGACTTGGGCACTGGGCACTCGAGTACTGTATCAACTGAGACAAGAATATGATAGTATCAACGTGAATTTCATCAAGAAATGTGTGTGATCCCATCTTTTATATTTTCCGTTGCTACCATGGTCACAATGGAAATAAGGCAGACACATGTATTTGCCATCATCATCGGTCACGCCAACATCCATGTTCATGGCCACTAAAAAGTGGTCTATCAAATAAAACAAGTTTGATCTTGTTCTATTTTGGGGAGTAGTAAAGCTTAAAAACGAGGTCCAAAGCGTTCCACTAAGACGAACACAGTGTCAGTCGAATGATATGATAGTTACATATGTTTCACAGTTTTAATAGTTCAATGATATTTGCATCATTAGCATCATCTCGTGATACCACTGTCAACTGTAGTTGAGAAATATTGTGTTGTAATTTAAAGCTACTTTAGTCAGTGTACAATAGTCTTACACACCGATGATTAAATTAACGTTACCTCTCCTCTCGAATCGCGCTACATCCTTCGGTATCGAACCACCTGACCCCTGCTTCGTATTCAATTTCTCTTCAGCCATATTGATGAAATCTGCAAAATAATAGTTGATTATTTCATCGTATGAAAAAAATACTTCCAAGTGGAACAGACTCTACTGCGATTTAAATTCTTTTATATATAGTTCTAATATACATGGTACAGTTACAATCAACGTGAAGCTGCATACAAGTCTGGTGAAATGAACACAGACATACTACGGCTGCCAAAACTTGCCTCAGCATGTTCAGCGGCATGGTTGGTGAAGAGGAAGTGAGTCTTTGGAGGGGAAAGTTACTTTGAATTAAATCGACGATCCATGGATATGTTATGTAACATCAGTTGTCCTTATCATCAGAGAGTCATAGAAACCATTATCGAAAAACTCCCCCACCCGGTCTATTTTATTTTGTTCTGGATAGTGATATCTTAGTGATAGATTAGTTCAGTAATACGATTTCGTCTAAGATACAGCTACTTTGTTTAAGCTCGCGGTGTTATTCGCTGAACTCGACACAGAATAATACCAGATTAATGTCGTGGTCGTCTGAGAATCAATCTAATATCAGGAAATGGACTATCGGGTGCTAGAGGGCCGCTTTCGCGTGGGCTCGCAGTGTATGCTCGAGAAATCCATCTATCCTGAGACGGTCTCTCGACATTAGGGATTACGATGATAATGATCGTATCTCAATGAACATCGTTTGTGTCAAGTAGTAACTTATTTCATGCATGAATGTAGACCTAGATGCCAAAGGCTTCTTGATAACCTGTATGTGTTGAGCATAACCATACTAGCATATACCGTATATTGGATACTACATTCTTCCCGCAAATAGACTATTGCGTCATTGAAGCAGTGTGTCCCCGTGTGGAGGGCGGGGGCGATGAACAAAGAAAACTGGTCAAGTGCTCCCATCTCATGGACGTCGGAAGAGGGGGTTCGGGGACAACTATGTGTGGGTCCCTGCTTTTTGGCTCCAAAGGCTATGCTTTAAGAGACATGGGAGGAATAATGCTGGGAAAAATGACGCCAGGAAGAATCTATTTGTTTAGCCGATGTAACCGCGACCTACAGAAAGTTGTTGATGAATTACCTATTTTTGTGTTGAGAGAAAGGGGACAATTATCCGTGATTGCTATACAGAACCGCTAAAATATAATTGCAGAATGACCCGCAACTTTTCTGCAAACTAACGACTTTTACGTTTTTCTTTAATTCTTTTTAACTGTTCATGTTATTAATTTTGTGGAAGAATTTACCTAAAAAAGTCTAAAATACGAGAAACGAAGCTTGTAACTTCATATTTTCACCGAGGGTGTGCCCCGCACTATGAATATGATTGGTTCTTCTCTTTATACCTATCTCCCCATTTCGGTATGGTCAACCTTATCCAACCCAAAAGTCATGTGTGTTCCATATCAAGTGGGCGGACCACACGACTCAGAAGCTTACGAACTTGAACGGGATGTTTGGGTGCTGATTGTTTACAGCGAAGGGAACAGATGTCGTATTCCACGATGATACCATAGTATGGTATTATACAAAAGTTCATCGAGCGAATAAAAAAATATGACGCAATGTTACCCACCACAGAAACAAAATTAAATGTTGAATAACCGTGTTAAAGCTAAACTATTATTGTTCTATCTTATGTCTGGAAAATGGGGAAAACGAATAAATGACGCGAAAAAAATGAGATCAAAACATGTATTAGTAGTCTATATAGAAAACATGGGTGGTATTAATTGCATGAAAGATCAGATATGCACCTGCGCAAAAGTTACGCACCGCGCAATTTTATCAACAGTTGTAAAGCTCAAGCATGTAATGTTGCAAAAACGCGACTAGACACTACGTACCTGGACATCTATTAAACCAAAGACAAAAGACAAAAACACAAGGTTTGTCATTAATCAGAAATCTTTAAGCATAAGACAATGGATGAAAATGAGGTAATTCGTGGACGAATTAAGTCAGTTTCAGCAAATCTATCGTGGGAATAATGATGCAGGTGATCAATCGCCCTGTTCATTTCCATGCTACAGTATCCTGTCAGTACAGTATCCTGTCAGTACAGTATCCTGTCAGTACCTGGTGTACCAACCCCTTAATCCTTCTACTGGTAATCAACCGCCTGGTCTGTATCATTGCTCATGGAGTGCTTGGGTCGATTTTCGTTTTGTCTGATTTGCGGCCATGACAGAAAAAACAGGGTAGTGCTTAAGGGATATGTGACGTTTACATACGAAAAACTCCTTTGTGTGTTACGGTAATAAATCCGATTTTTTTTCACTCCAAAACCTACCAAATAAAATTTTTCTTGAAGTTTACATACTGAAATATCCCCTTCGAAAAAAACTGAGATGTTCAGTTGCATAAAAATGAAGATATAATTGATCAATATGTGCTGCCGGACTTCTTTTGGTATTTTGGAGCATTTTAAAGAAGGGTTTTCTCCTGTAGCAAAAATATGACATTACAAACCAAAACCATTCGTGGTCCTTTCCAATAAACAAACCTAATATATTGTGTGACAAAATTATTTTGGTGTCATATTTCTGCTACAAGAGAAAATCCTTACTGTAAATGCCTCAAAAATACCAAATCAGGCTGCGAAGCACATTTTGATCAATCACATCTTCATTTTTATATAACGTAGCATCGCAATTTTTTTAAGGCTGATATTTCATTATGTGAACTTCTAGAAAAATCTGATTCAGCAAGTTTTGGATTGAGAAAAAATCCAGCTTGAATCACACACAAGGGAGTTATCCCCGTATTTTTGTCACATATCCTTTTGCGCAGGTGTATATTACCACAGAAAAGTGGCATACTTACCAAGGTAGGTTGTGTGTATCCTTTCACCAGGTTGGATTCTCAGAGTTTTGAAGTCTTGAGATGCTACCAAGTTCATAACATGTAGTATTGATGGAAGTATCTGCAAATCCTACAAAGAAGCAGGTAACAGTGTAACAATGAACTTTTTCTTGGATGATTTTCATTAAAGGATTTCTCTGGCTTCATCACTGGTCCATCATGCGAATATCAGACATACAACTTAAAAATAACTGCGTAAATAGACTGGTTAATCACCAGTTTATGGAATTATATGACCAATATGCTTTTGTATACCTGAAATGTAAATAACATGTATGCACATAACTGATTGAAAATTTGAATGTCTTACGTGTATTTCGTCTTCTGTTGCTGACTGGCTGAATGTTATAACTCGATCCATCATTCGAATGGTAGACTGGAACAAAGATAAATGACTAATGCATTATTCGCTATTTTATCACATCCAACATGAGTTAACTATATAAATATGGGTTTATCTTATCTTACTGCACAATGGGTATCAACTTTGAATAACACCCTCTAACTGAACCATTGGTACAAACTTTGAATAACAACTGAAACACGGGTACTAATGCTTCATGGGTTGTCCTCGTAGGGGAATAAAACCGCGATCCACAACTACAAAAAGTACACTCAATGTGCATGAGTCAGACGGGCGAACTTTCTATTTCAGAATGTTATGCAAAATTACTGTGTAAATTCTTCGCAAACTTTCATTGGATGAAAGCCTATCACGTGTCATTTTGTAAATCTTGTTGTCGCATTATGTTGATAGTCTATCTTGCAGAAAAGCTGAGCATGGAAATGTTTCACGGCAGAGCGTTGGACATACGAAATGTTGCAAGCAGTTGCTGCACGCTGAGTCAAGAGTGGCATCCCATTGCGCGAGGCAATCATTTCTCGTGCGAGGCAGTGGCGAACATTCTATAACTGTTTCGGTGAATAAAGCGGGTGATGATCGACGCTTATATATGTGAATGAAATAAACTTGGTATCCGATAACAATGTCTGTAACAAAACTTAGAGAATCACGAATGGGTTTGTAAGTGTGTGTGGGGGGGGGGGGAGTTAGCGTCAACTTTCAGTAATAACCGCGTCAAAGTTGACCGTGCGACCTAACTTGTCGGTAGGCCTGAATCGGACTAGTACTCGGACCTGACGTTTGGGTATTTCAATACATTCATATCCTATGTATGTTTCGAAACACTGGTAAATAATTGCATATGGATACCGACACACTTTTATTTCATTCTATCACTTAATTGTTTATCAAACGTTCGATATAATAAAGAAAGTATTGAGTGTTCTAGGGTAGCGCGCGAGTTGTTCATCAGTGCGATAGCTGTCAAAACGTTGTGTCCCACTCTACATCACGCAATAGTTGTATATTACGACATTGCAGGAATCTAGCCTATACTTATGTATACTATGATTGTCTTTTCGAATTTGTTGCTATGCTGTTATATGGAATATTGAATAGGTCTTCGGATGATGGACGTGGATATTCTTTAATGGACGACGGCTGAATTAAGAATGACGGACCAGACGCTTGTAATTAGTATCTGTGCTTTACTAAGAAAGTTTAATTCGAAAGTAACTGGGATTTCGAATTCCATACGTTCACGATTTCGTCAGTGTATAAGGAAGTTTTGAGAAATTCTAAAGCACCATGGAATTTTTCCAGTTGTATTGATGCCTCGTCATAATTGCCACTATTCTTTGCATATTATGCCGTTATGGCGGCAGCGGTCTCCCGGTGCGTGCATATCAACTATTCAAATATGTTTTCCTTTGTTTCGTGATGTTTCGGGATTTCCATAACTTAATCACGGAAGCAGTCTTCAGCATGTGGGAAAGTCTTAGTGTTCCGAAAAAAGTTATATGACTCCTGTTATAATAACATACTGATATTGCTTACCTTAAGAGCAATTTGACTGTTGTTCAATTCTGCTTTGAACATGTAGGAATGATCTAGAATATCAATCAGGGTTTCCATAATGACGCTCAAGTCTCCTTTATATGTCAGGTCTTCGGTTTCGTTAAGGAAGCGGTTCATCTCATTAAACAATGTCAACATGGGCGAATGTTGATATCCTAACAGTAGTAACTTTATCTACAACGAAGAAAAAGAAAGGTAAAGACGAGTTGATGAATTCTCAGTCGTGCGTGTCAAACTAAATTACAACACATATAAGGGAAGTGGGAAGAGGTGCCGACATACTGACTGCATCATATGACTTCACAGAATAGTCTTCTGGTAAACCTATTCTAAAGCACATACCAAGAATCTACCGATTCGTGATATGTGTTGTATCTCAGGTACGCTTTTATTGTGCCTGTTCATGTGGCAACTTGAATGATATGACCACACGGCCCCTAGCACCGGCATAAGCGGTATTAGATACAAATCTAGAGAGCTATGATGGAAATGCTCTGACAACTCGTATACTGGTAATTGGTGAGCTGTTTCGCTGTGACAACTCCTACATTAGAGATTGGTGAGTTGTATTGTCGTCAGATGTAAATGACGGCAATTAACACAAAAGACTAATCTGTAAGGCCCGATGTCGACCCAGCATCAACTTCCCACAAATGCCAACATATATCAAAGAACAAAAGGTCTGTACAGGGGGTGGGCCTCGGGGACGAAACGTCCACCAGCAGAATCTCGCCATATACAGGTAAAAATTACAACACATATAAGGGAAGTGGGAAGAGGTGCCGACATACTGACTGCATCATATGACTTCACAGAATAGTCTTCTGGTAAACCTATTTTAAAGCACATACCAAGAATCTACCGATTCGTGATATGTGTTGTATCTCAGGTATGCTTTTATTGTACCTGTTCATGTGGCAACTTGGATGACATGACCACACGGCCCCTAGCACCGGCATAATTTAAGCGGTATTAGATACAAATCTAGAGAGCTATGATGGAAATGCTCTGACAACTCGTATACTGGTAATTGGTGAGCTGTTTCGCTGTGATAACTCGTACATTGGAGATGGGTGAGCTGTATCGTCGTCAGATGTAAATGACGGCAATTAACACAAAAGACTAGTCTGTAAGGCCCGTTGTCGACCCAGCATCAACAGACAGACAGAAGCTAATCCGTACGAATAGGCCCAATGTCAATGCAGCAAAACATGTCAATCGCCAGAATATCGTGGAAAACAAGTCTAATAAAACACCCTTTCTCGATTATATTCTGGAATTATCATTCGATTATATTCGCCAATCGCGAGGTAATCGTTTTGTATTCTAAATCGCGAGAGTGGTGGGACGAACGTCATGGTACAAGGACGGTGTTCATGGGTACACGATGTTACACCGTAATTTGTGGTTGACTGTCAACCACAGTTGTGTTGGAATACTGGTACATTAGAACAAAATGCGTTTGGTCGAGGTACATGTGTTACAAGTTACAAGTGGAACCACTCCGGTGCCGAAGCGAGACCCTAGTCCTAGACGCAATCATCTCGATATCCCTCGATCGACTTAGAGCGTGATTGACTCGATTCTTTAATTATCGATTGATAAACGATTGGCCGTTCCGATCGGACCTTTGCGAGTAGCAGCTTTGGTCTCGTTTTAAAAACGGGCTCGCGGTGCCAAAACGTCAATTTTCAACGTCATAATACGCGACATCACAAGGTTACAGAGAACACTAGCGTTGGATAGTTCATCGTGACGTTCTGGAACTACGTCAGTTTCCAGGAAATCCATGATACGCAGTGCTGACATCGTTTTGAAGACGAATGTATGCAGAAATGCCTCTAAACTCGTCCATTTCGTATATATTCATTGAAGTATCGAAAGATGGGATATTAGATTCGCCCAGAAAATTGTGATTCGTTCGTTCATGAAAAAAATCCTACACTTTTGATAACTGACGATTGAAGCTATATCTGGAAACGCATCATAAAAAGGCCAACAAAGTAAACATAATCGAAGTTAAAAAGGTCCGACGGGGAACTGTCGCAGCCCGCTTAATGTGTTCCACCATTTCTTGGCCCAGTTATCCAATCTGCTGACAAACCCGACACTTACGTTTTATCATCTGCTGTTACAGTGTGTTGCATGACTTAAAATGAACCACAAGGTCATTGACAGTTTGTCTTATGGTTTATTCCATTCCAGAACAGATAATAGTACACTGGTCGTTACATAGTAACATAGTACATCAGATCGCTACAGAACTAGGTGTGTACCTGTTTTATGATCTTCATTAATTTGTCCGACTTGCATCCCGCAAAATTCACCCTTGACCACTCACATGGCTCTGAATTGCTACCATGGCAACGACAATATCTTCTCGCAAATCCTGAAAGAAAATCGATGCAGGACTAGGTTTATGGTTGTATAAACTGTGCATGTTTGATATTTAGCAATGGAAAGTCCGACTAACTCACTCTTAGCAATAGGAAAGTTGGGGGTTTATACATCGGCTCAGTATCAACCCCATAACATAAATAATGTATAAAACTATTTCATGTATACAATAAACGGATCTAATAATTGAATTAGAGCAATTAAAAATAATATACGATTCAGCTCATCAGATTTTGACTTGTGGCATAGTAGCTTGCCTCCCCTGCAGATATGAAATGTTCTGTTAGCAATCTCACGGAGTAGTGATCGTATCATATATATGTTGGAAACAGTCCGTCAAAAACTTATACGCAAAAGATCACACAAATCTAATCAAACGAACGCCTTAAAAAGTGCTCAATTTGCCTCTTTCGCGTCCACACAGGCGTAATGACGGCTAACAGAAAAACAATTTGTTTCTTTTTTCAGGTTCAATTCCGAGTGAGTTAGTCGAATTTAATGTCGTTTTCAACAATTTTCGTCGTATCACGAAAGTGCCTTTATGTGCCAGGACACGAGAGCGTCCTCAGTTCCTATTATCGTGGACATTGAATCAGGTGGGCATCAGGTGTAATAGCGTTTAATTGGCAACTCTATCGAACAAGCTGCATGATTAGTATAAATGTAGGATACAACAGTAGCCTATTGATAGGTTCGTGCATGGAGGGGAAGTATTGATAAAGCATAAAATCATGCTTGCATTGGTATCTGGGTTATCTGAAAAGGGTTTATGGTTGAGAGACCTGTCGTCCTTAGATCAATTCCGCCACACTAATCACATAACCTGCATATGTGACACGATTCACACAAGCAATAACATAAATATCGAGATAAAATAAACAATTCGACTAAAAATTATAATCGTAAACCAACTTACCACTCATGTCGGTCGCAATCCTAGTACGAACATCCACACAGATCAAGAGATTTAACGGGCCTTCTCACGTCATATATATTTCAATTTTAAAAGATATCCCGTTTAATGATGCGGAAATTCTTTTGTGGACGACGGTTGAATAAGACATGTTGGTTCGGTCGGATATAGTCTACGATGGGATGGATCGCTAAAAACTCATGTCCAAATGATGTATTTCTGCTTTCGAAAATTATATTCCTACAAAGTAGGCTCTCATATGCAAATTGTCCGGTAATGAGTGAATGAGTCAGTGAGTGACTGAGTCAGTCCATCCGAATCCTTTCGTCGGCAAAATAAAGAGAACCGTTGACATTAGAACCTTGATTTTTTTTGGCATGAAGGTGCATTAGGTGACTTTGAGCTGAGCTGACGTACTTTTGGTGAAAATTTCTGGTGATTTTTGATGAAAATCACTGCTGATTCTGACTTTGGCAGTGCCCATCTTAATATGGGCAGGATTTCAACTTGGGGGGGGGGGGGGTGTGAGGGGATTTCCAGGAGTTCAGTTCCCGACGGAGGCTTAATGCCTATCCTACGTCGAAGGTCCTGTGACGTTAGCCATATTTTCCATATAAGGAGAATGCAACACACCCCATTATTAAGATGAATCTGCAGTAACGAGGTCATTGCTCTTCTCGTTAACCCCGTCGTAAATGGAGCGCAATTGTCATGCATGGTTCTGAGGATAAACACACAGACTCGCCGACACCTACAGATCTTGACTGGATTGTATACCGATCAGTGCACGCAGGTGGTTTGTTTGGGCCAGATAGCCAAGGTCGGATACACTACAGAAACTGCACATGTGATTCATCGAGAAATAGATCATTAAAACTTAACAGACACGGCGCAGATAAGTAGCAGGTGATGGTTTCTTAAGCTTCGTGACTTGCTCAGCTGTATAGTCTACCTACGATCTTTTGGATTAGTCTCATATACATGTACCGAATTGATTCTCTCTAACGAAAAGCCATGTGTATGGTGGGAATGAAGCAGGAGCACAGGAGAAATACAACTATATATCTTGAACGTAAATAAAAGTAAATGGGGAAAAAAGTATATAGGTTTTATGAACATAACTTGTGAAGATGGTTTGGATACAAAATCTAAGTGTTACAACCCCTGTTTAAGTCTGCATCATATTTCGCCGGTGAATAGATTTAATAGGAATTATCATAAAAATTTTTATCTACCTTGACTCTGTTTTGGGCATCTATGTTCATCCATACCCGCTGGAGCTGTGGGTACCCAAAGTATTCCATTACTACGATTCTTTTTACACATGTGACTAGTTCTGTTTTCTGTAAAATAATAATCATATTTACTTTAACCTTATCTGACCTGGCGTGAAGGCGGATTTCTTTGGTGTTCTGAAATACAGGGACATTCTGGGCTGAGATGAGGTATTAACTGAATAATTGTGTTCTCTTTGATATTTTTCATTGTAAAAATATCCAACATTTTTGTATTCCACAAAATACAGATTTTGCGTAGAAAATTATATGAAACAACTTCGAAGAATCAGTCGGAGAACACAATGTCAGAGAAAGTTAAAACATCACTGCCAAACTGGCAGTGTATGTGCACCACTGCTATATGACATATTCTGCTAATAGTGTGTATGTGCACCACTGCTATATGACATATTCTGCTAATAGTATGTTTTATGCTGAGATATTATGGAAGTTATGAACTGCTATTTCCCTATATTGTAAAACATATTCTGTGTTACATATTGACCACTCGCCGCACTTGTCATTCACTTCGTTAATATGAATAGTCTGATATTCTGGAAGACGTTGAATACCAATTGTGATTGAAAATAAAATCAAGAGATTCAAGATATCATGATAATAAATTACAATGTTTAGGATTTATTTATTCTCGCACTCCAAGTATAGGGAGTTAGTCGAATCTCGTCAACAGAATGTAATGTGGACAAGAATCAATTTTGAACATCAGTTTGTACTCAGCTCACCTTCGACGACATATACGGAGATTGTTAAATTAGATGTGCCTGCCTCGTTCGTCACCCAGCAGCTATAATTGGCGCTGACTGCGACAGCTCGCATGGTCAACCGAACACCGGTAGGTAATAGATCCTCGACCACTTCTTCGTTTTCTCCGGCCGTTAATTCCTTGTTGTTTTTATACCATGCATATTTAAAGGACCCTCTGGTGTCTCCAGGAGAAAGACAATTCAGGCTTAGCGGTTCATTCCTGATCAAGGATGCAGATAACGTGTTCACCTCCACTAATGGAGCCTGTATAACTTCCACAGATAGACTCTTGTTTTCCACCTCGTTATAATCTGTCACCTCACACGTGAACTCACCTGAAATATTAACATGATAAAAGAAAGATCGAGTATTGCAACCAATTGTGGGTTAGATATAGAATCGGTCATACGGGATTAACTCGCGAACATTTACTAATCAAAGTACTTAAAGTACTGATGTCGGGTTTACTTGCATCAGAGGGGTTTATTAGTCCCATATTTGTGATCATTTAAGGGAGGAAAGGTGGTGTTCACTTTACATAAGGAATCTTCCTCAAGCTGTTCGGTTTGTAGGGCCAAACTTTCACTCTTATCAAAATGATATGAAATGGACCATTTTGTACAGCCTATACATGCTGAATTACAAGACACGAAATAATGAAGGGCTGCAGATGCACGAAAACGGATTTATGTCGCACCATAGGTTCATTGGCTTATTTTCGTATTTTTATGCACTTTTCGGTGCAGATTTTCTTTTTGTTACAAAAATAGGACACCTTTATCCAAAACCAATTTGAGCAACAAATAATTCTGAAATATTCAGTCTAAATAAGCTGTGTGTATAAAAAATGCATTGAAGACGATTCCCTATATCTAAAGCTAACACCACCTTTGTGATCTTACAATAAAAGTTCCACGGATCGGTTGTCGATGGACCATGAAGAATGGCGTGACCGCAAAAAAGAAGGTTTTTGTGGAAACATCTCTATATAGGATGTGTATGCACATTTTTATCTAGAGCATAAAACTTCGACTTTTGTAAAATGTGGATACGCATCCTATATAAGAGATGTATCCACATTGTATCCACATTTATATAATTTCCATACTTATTTAATCTGTGAGAAAATGAATCTACTAAAAGTACATCCAGACAAGAAAATCTTCAGACGTCGCAATCTCCGACAAGTTCAGAAAATTCGCTATTCTCCTACTCCACGATCATTTTTCTAACAACTCTTGACTATAAAACAAGATACTGTCATACTCATAGTGTTATTTTAAATGCTAAATAATCACGGTTTTACAGAAATGCCTTTAAATTCATATGGATTGGAAAGAAAAACTATAAATCTAGAAAACGAGCCGATCTTATTTAGTTTCATTGAATTCGTATGTCGTGTAAAAAGTTTACTGATTGGTTGAATAACGTGTGGGCGGAGCCAATATGTACTGTTCAGCCAATTAAATTCACGATTACTTGTACTCTGGGAAATTCACACTTGGGATGAAAGTTCAGCGTTGACGGGATCGAAATATCGTATCTCTTTCTCATCCATATCAGCAAAAGGAAAACACCCCAGGTTTTTATTCTTTGTAACCGTAATCAGATATGTAAAAGAGTTTTGTGCAAAAGTGCCAGTCGTTCCTATTTCGTTTTGTTGAAGAAGATCGACGGAGAAGACACGTCAGACACTTGAAAAAATAACGAAATCTGTCCCAAAAACTTTCGCCAAAATTTCTGCCAGAGTTTTGTCGCAATTTTATTCAGTTCTCATGCTGATAATTGATCAAGTAAGGTGGAAGTAAAAATGTGGATACATCACCAAAAAGTCATGTGTATCCACAATTTGGAAATTTCTTGTTTTCGGTGATTTTAAGATGTGGATACGCATACATAATTTGTATCCACAAAAACTCGCTACGTGGTTACGCCTGGAGAATGATTACGGCGCACCCTTCCCGCCGTAACAAATGATACCGGATAAAATAGATTGGAAAGGCAAATTTTAAAGGAAATTGTAAAGATAAAATTTACTGCGATAATGTACCAAATATCACGTTCAATGCACAAGCTACCGTGCATTGCACATGTGTATATGACTGTCAGACAGAAGTACGGTATTTTTTATGAATGCTGTAAGGCGCATCAAATGAGAACAGTCTCCAGGCAGGAGATCAAAACTACACATGTGCAGAAGAAAAAAGAAAAACTGAAGAGTGATACTAATGTAGGGTTTACCAAGGGTAAACCCAACAAAAAGGGCCAGTCCCAAGGTGTATTCCATGCCAGAAAGATTTCACAGTGAAACATATTCTTATCGACTGTATAAATGTTAAGATTGTAAGAGGTTCTTTTTATCGAGCAGCTACTTTGGAAGATCTTTTTAGTCGGATGCAAAAAGACTGTATCTTATGTTATTTGGGAGAAATCGGCTTGTTGGAATATTGCTGAACAGGTTAAACCTTAATTCTCTCTCTCTTTCTCTCTCTCTACTAGAACTCATAGGCATATTGATCCCCGGACATGTGCAAATCAATTGCCAGTGAAGCTAGGAAGCAGTTTCCAGAGACTAGCTTAGGTTTATATGGATCATTATTTTATCACTGATTTGAATTTAACACTAACATATTGTTATACGGATAAGATATATGAACTGTTGACGTAGCCGTGTATCTAATGCAGGCATGAAAGCGTACGGAAATGGGGAAGGGAACTGCTGCAACAGTCTGTTACTTATTCAGTACTAAAACGGGTGAGATTTCGCTTGCTGGGTTTACCACATACCCAATTCTCCCTCTGTCACTGAAGAGCGGTATGCAGGGGAGAAGAGCAGGAACGATCAAACACAAACCACATGACGTCATAGTTCTTCTAGGTAAAACAAGCGCATGTGCGAAGCATATGTGTAGACTTTAAACACAGTCTCTTGTAGAGTGATTCGGTGGTCGAATGGTTTGAGAGGTTAACCCTCCCTGGCCGGGAGGGGGGGCCATTATGGCCCCCATACCAAACTTTCTGGGCTATCTCCGGAACGACGAAAAATGGAGTGCTGAAACTCCGGGACTTTATAGTTTGTCATATTGGGGTCATTTTTAGCCCATTTGCATAACCCCCTGAGCTGAGGATCATGGGCAAATTCAAGATGGCGGCCACGTGGGGTACCAGAAAAGTGATGTTTTTGTCACATTTCTTCAAAATTTCTGCTTTTCCGCGATGAAAAGTGGGCAAAATCTATTTTATCTCACATCACATTAATATTTACTAATTTATCATGCAGTTTTTGCGGAGAAATTGCATAAATAAAAAATTCGGAAAATGCGACCGAAAAATCGACCAAGAAATGCCGTTTTTGAAAATGACGTCACTGTGACGTCATCAAAGCGGCCATGTTGGATTTTGTTACATTTTCTGGTAGAGCTTGTCCCAAGAGTATAGTGTGGTAAGTTTCAGCCCCCTAGCTCAAGGGATAAGAAAAATAATTAGGGGGGGGGGCATTTCGGTCCCCCCTCCAGGCCTGGACAGGTCCCAAAAAGTCCAGGCCAGATAGGGTTAAGCTATTGTCACGAAGGTCGTGAGTTCGGAACCACTCAGGACAGACTGTAGAAGCAGACTGTTAGCTGGAAATGGAGTGCTGTCATACCTCTCTAATGGGTGAGATATGTAAGAGGTTGCATTCACTACGGAATTTTGGGAAAATATAAGAGATATTTTCACATGCGATATTGCTAAATATAATTACATGAGATATGTAATCGGGTCTTATCGCATTCGTTTATGGCGGTTTACGCGCATGCGCATTGCGCGCACTTAAGCTGGAGTTCTGAGTCACTTTCGGTAATCTACTCGCCTATGATCTAACATCATAGCGTGTGAGCGTGTCGTGGCCGAAGTAGTTAGAGTGTTTGACTCTGACCCGGAGTGCTACAGCTGGCGTGGGTTCGCCCCTCGCCAGTGACCGCTTACATAGATACTCGCCTATTCACAAGGCGCTGGACTTATTCGGTGTCCAGGGTAAAAAGGACTGATGGTGGAAGTAGTTACTACGCTAGACCTTCGCCAGCGAAGGCACTTCGGGAATAAAGTACCTGGGTGTCTTTCAGTGACCGCTATATAAATCCACTCACAGTAGTACATCGCATACACCGCTAGGAAGCTCACATGTTCAGGATAGTAGTTCGTTCAATTGTAGAATTGTATAAATGTTCACTTCACAGCACGATAGTTGAGCTATAAATGTTGAGTGGTTCCAATTGATTGTATATTAATATGTACTCCTACGGAGGTGCTCATACAGAGGAGAGATTTACCAACTGAACTGAACTGAACATGGCTAAGGCGGACAAGGGTGCATTTTGTCGCGCTTCACGGAAATTCGCCGGGACCTGTGGAGTGTTTAGAGATGAAGGTAAATACATAATTACCATATATTGATATAGTGCTAATAATGCTAATCACGTTATTTGATTTCTAATTTCTCAAGGCAGTTGTAGATTTATTTTCGTTATAATAATTAAAAATATAATAATTAAATACAATGGGTATGGAAATGGGTGTTTTATATTCCTGGAACGTGCTTGAATTTGGGGAAAAAATCAAGGCCCTGGAAAACCTTGAAAATTGGCATATGGTAGCCAAAGTCCTTGAAAAGTCTTTGAAAGCTGACTAAACGGCAAGCTATTTTGAGTCGCTGAGATGATTTTATTAAAAATTAGATTGTCGTTCCCGAAGAAATGACAAGAAATTCATCTGCTTCTAAAACTTAATAGATCGCGGAAGTGCCAGAACAGCACTCTATTTCTCATATTGTTCACAGCCAATTAGTAGATTAAATAAAAATGCTAATATAACATCGATTAAGTTTTTTCTTCATTGTGCAGATGTATATTTTGACTAGTAAAGTATGAATACTTTTTCATTGCCTGTATGTTTATAAAGTAGATAAGTTCATAATTTCACACTGGTAATTAATATTGTTTAATCAACCAATACATGATTTAATCGATTTTTTTTTAATTTCAGGAGGATGTTGTGAAGGAAGGATACCACTGCAGCAGATATAAGTAGCGCCTGATCAAAGGCCCATGGCGGTGCCAACTAACATCGAAACACAACTACGTGATCGCAATAAAAGGATTCAATACTTCGAAAATATTTCTGAATCAGATTTGTGATATAAAGGATCATTAAATACAGGCGTTCTCCTCTGCGTGGTATTTTATTCGCCTTATATGAATGAAGGCGGTGCATTTTGGATATATTATCGCACAATGACTATTGCAAGGTGCCCACGGAATTGGACTGTTTAACAAAGGTCTGTTATCAGAAGGATATCCAACTACTCCTTTATAGTGTCATTTCTTCTTAAATATATTGAACTCTTTTCAAAGATTTAAGTGTGGTTATATGTGAATAGAGTACCATCACAATGACAACGTCCTCGTGTCGATCACATCTCATTTTCCCGCCACTATACAAAACCAAGTGGTCAATAGACGGGTACAATGTCACGGTACTGTTACTGTTAGGTAAGTACGTACGATGAAGATGAACTTGAAGCGGCCTCAACGTCAAAAAGATAATGCAGGACATCACGTGGTACGTTTTGTTCATTATTTATTTTTCAATCAGTTACGAAATACATATCGTCTAAGGCGAAAGAAACTTATTTCACTTTTACCAAATCTAAACTAGCATTTATTCGAAAGCATGATGCGCGTCACTTTGTGGCGATTTTTTTTCCAACCGAGGGGCTGGTGATCAGCTTAAAAGACCATCGACTTCATGTGGAAAATTAATTTATACCATTATATATCATATTCATTTGTCAATAATAATTTGGAATAATTCTTGATATGCAAAGATATAGGGGTCAATACAGGAAACTATAGCTTTCAGCATGACATGTAGAAATATTCAATGTAGATATATACGCGCTATATCGCCATACTTTATTCATTGTGTATTGTTTTCATCAATTAGATTGTGTATTGTATCACCTGTAATCACAACATTTGTATATTGCTATCTCCTAACATTAAATGTCTACAACAATTTTCTGAAAATGACATTTTAATATCTGTCCAATCTGACTGACATTACTGGCTTACCTATTCATATATATGTATTGGATAAGATCACATTATACCTTGTATATATACTGCGCGTATAGAGCTGTTTGTAACTTTGTTCACTGCTGAAGATGCTATAACTAATAGCAAAATATACAGAATGAAATTGTCATCCCTACTCGGAGTTGCTTTTCTTCTCTATTACTGTAGTTTCTATACTGCGCGAAACATCAACCTTGTACGAACAATTTACTCCGACATTTCGGCAAAAACGTCTACAATATATTATTCTCCTCTTCGTTTGATGTTCCAGTAGTGTAACTGAAGCGAATATACGTAAATAATATATAATCTTTTCATAGCTGTGATGAAAGGACTTTCTTCACAGTGAACTCCTGATATATGACCGTTGTATTCTCTTTTGCTTTCCTCTCGCAAATAAAATAGACAACGGTGATTTATCAGCCCCTTCATCATGTATTCATATATGTCCCAACGGACGTATAAAAAACAAAGCCATTCCTTTGATCCATTAAGCATCCGCATCAACACTACTAATACTCATATATTTCTGTCACCTGACATACATATATATCAAGTAAGCGGTGACATGCAACGGAGATGGGACCGAGAAAAGGTTTAATATGGCAGCGACACAGGCAGCGGATCCGAAATTCAGCATCCAACCGTCGTCTATTTCAGAATTTCAAAATACCCGAAACACCTCTCGATGTTACTAGAATCAGAATACATTCTGTGAAATGTCGATTCTGGGCCACCATATAAATGCATAAAAGATATATAAGATGTCGATTCTTGCCCACCATATAATTATATAAATCTATGTGCAATGCAACCTTGATATTGTGATGTGTTTTGACAAACCTATTTCCGAAATACTATTCCATGACCCTTTAGGTCGGTTATTGCAAACACAACTATTTGTGAGAATCAGTTACGTAAGTTCAAAATTTATACAGAGAACATAGAAACCGCTTATGTAAGTGTAATGATTTAACCTTGGTTTTGACGAATGAATTTATGTAATGCGACAGATTTGTGATCTGCCTGTCATAATTGTACTGGATCTGCAAGGACATTTCTGTCGGGTTAAATTGACATTGTAACGTCTAGCTTTGTATACAACGGAATGAACGGCACATATTGTCAGGCTGATAACACCAGGTCTCCCTGGTGGCTAGTAATACCAGGTCTCCCTGAAGACTAAAACCATCAGGTCTCACATAGGCTCATGCTTCCGATAATAGCTATTGCTATCTCCAGTTCCGAAAATGACTGTTTACAGAATGGTCTGATGTTGATGAAGTTGTACTAGTCTGCCTGTCAAATGATGCCGGTCCAGTTAGGTGGAATGAATTTACAATAAATCGGCTTAATATTCAACAGACATTGAACTTCGTTTTCGTTGTATCCTCTCTCATTTGAAGAGGTTGTCAAGACTTCGAGAAATCTCAGAAGCCGGACCTTGGATACTATTATTGTATAGGTTTTATGAAGACCATCCCTGTGTCCGAGACGACTATATGCGTTACAACATCTTAAAGATCACGCGCACAAGCCCTGTCGTCTTAAAGACCTCAAATTTCATAATTCGTATTTATATAATACAGAGATACATGAGCAGACGCGTCAAATACCACGTGGTCTGTCGTCATCCATGAAGAATTCCCGGGCTTATAATAGGTGTACCTGATATAGATTACACCGGTGGCACCACAATCCATGCTAGTATGACATGCAAGTTATTAAACATGTTATCTTCTAGCAAGATGGGCTCAATATTTTACAATGATGCAGTGTGAAAGGAAAGAGAGAAGACAATGTCCCATTTCATATGTGTCTCTCCAGGAACAGATATCTTACCGGATTTGCAACTTTGAAAAAAAAAGGTTCTAGACAAATCCAATTTTCGCCTATTGCACATGTTTCTGCGCATCTACCAATATAACGATATTTAAAGGAAATTTTATGAAATAGAAAATGGTAAAAAATTTTAATTGGATAATATTTTTTTCAAAATTTTGAAGCAATAAGACCTCAACGAAGTAACGCTGACAAATTGACTTAGCGAAATTGGAGTATTTTGACCTCATGACCATGGTTTTCCATGTTGACATCCTACTGTCTTGAGGCGAATCCTGGTGACTCCTCCCCCCCCCCATATTTTCATTAGATTTGTCGATTAGGAATTATTGCAGAAAACTATTTCGGCATTTGGGATAGAAGTTTAACTTCTTAGAAAATATGAGCTTTTTCTTCAAAAATAGAGGCATTTTCATAACATTCCTGTTTAATCTCGTATATTATGGTGTAACCAGTATAATGCAAAAATAAGCCTGGTGACCCCTAAATTTTATTCGTTGTTGTCTCTTGAAGGTTTGCGCTACCTCTTGTTGAAATTTAAGAAAAATGACATTTTATTTTCAATTTGTCCGGAACCTCCTTAACTGGGTTAAAATATAAGAGTCGGACATTCGGTCACAGTTAATCACTTTTCATCAGATGATTTGATAGAGCTATTACATCATTGCTCTTTGATATTTGTATCTAATACCGCTCCAGCCGATCGCTAGGGGTCGTGTGGGCATGCCATTAAAATGTTTACATGAATAAAAGCGTGGCTGAGATACAAATCATCACTGGAATAATTGTTGGTTCTTGTGATGTGTTTAGATATGCATGCAGAATATTGGCCTGTTGGGTCATATGACTTCTTGTCAGTACACCGGAATTTTTTTTTACCACACTTTTAATGTTGCGTTTAATTATTTCCATCTACACCGGCAATACGACATGACTTTCCTTTCCTCAGATCCTTATCACTGATCAGTAAACCAGGGTGTCAATTATATGGTGCATTATATGAAGACTTCACGAGGGAGCAGACAATAATGCATATAGTATAAGAAATATCTATTGTTTAGGTTAAGTATACTTGGTCTAAACCTCTGGGAGCAGTCGCTCTGCTGACGAGTCAACTACTAGAAAAGTAAAGAGAAAAATGACTTGGGACCCTTTTTTAAATATTCAGAACCAGCATGGTGAACGTGATCATATATCATAGAAATAGGAATCTGGACATTTGCCTGAACTTCTTAAATAATCAATGTATGGCGAAGAAGTTTTGTCGGCTCTTAGCCGCCGGCGGAACGACCGATTGACGATATTTGCTGGCGTGTGCTCAAAACGACTGAAAATGCTGAATTGCGAATTGAATTATTTATTGAGTTCTGAACAAAGCGTTACAATATAAGGAATACCGCAAGTCACGCCCACGTTGTAATTGTTTAACCCGACCAGACCTAGGGGAAATTATGGTTCCCCATCTCCGGAACGACAGAAACGAGAGCCTAGAGTCCACGACTTTATAGTTTATCATATTGGAATCATTTTTATTCTTTTTGCATAACCCTCCGAACAGAGGATCACAGACAGATTCATTATGGCGACCATACAGAGTACCCGAAAAGTGACGTTTCCGTCATTTTTCTTAAATATTCCGTTTTTTCCGCGAGGAAAAATGTACAACCAATATTTCAGTTTTGAGAAAACAAATTACATAAAAAAAATCTGACCCAAAACTCGACTAACAAATCTTATTGCAAAAATGACGTCATCAAAGCGTCCCTCGTAGACTTTAGTACATTTTCGTGGTAGATCTTGAACCAAGGGTATAATGTGCTAAGTTTCAGCCCGCTAGCACAAAAGGTAATACAAATAACTATGGGGCCGAAATGGTAATCCAGGTTTACACGTAGTCAGGCACAAGCTGTGGGGTATAGCGTCATAAAACCAGGAAGCTATACTGGTAAGTTGTCACTGAACGTGGGAAATTCGGAGTGAGGGCACTTCGTGGTAACCAGATTCTGCAATAATATTTTGTGGCGTCCCTTGGGTTCGATTCATTTCTCATGGTGTATAGCTAATTCCGCTAGGCGAAATAAGTAAACACCATATTTTTTACATCATAGTATTAATATTTTTCATTATTTACCGTGATGTTTTAGTGGGAAATATTTGCATAAATTTTCAAGAATCTGGCGGATGCATCACTCAAACATTCCTCTGTAGAATATGGCGTCAATGTGGCTCATCAGATCGGCTATCAGGTATTTCCTTTCACATTTGTTTTTGTAGAGCCTGTCCCAAAATGCGGTAATCTTAATGTGTAACTTATCTCAGGTACGTTGTAATTGTTCCTGTCCATAGAAAGTTAGGGCACCATGTACCATACCATGTTTGTCTGGCGCAGGAGGTAGATTTAAAGTACCAAACAGATTGGGCTCTCTGAGGATTCATTGTGATCAGTGTCTGTAGAGCCTAATTTTCGAAATTCAATTTTTTTTGTAGTTTTGGTTAGGTTTTTGTTAGGGTTAGAGTTTTTTTAGGGTATGTTTGTTTGGGTCATCGTCGCCGTGTGACCAATAGGTTAGGTGCGACGTTAAACTTCAAACAACAAATACCTTGAATATCCTCCATTACCTCATGTTTATCCTGCCAGGCTTACAGAATTAAAATCTCGAATTCCCAAGCAAAATTCCACATACCTTTATCAAGCGGACTAACATCCTCGATGTTTAAGATGGCCAGTTGCATTTCATGAATTGTTGCAGGTACCCGTTGTTCCCACTCATTTCTTTTTGTCAGATGTGTTCGGATGGGCACACCATCTTTAAACCAGCGAAAGTTCAATGATTCAGATCCCCTGGCAGTACATACTAAGGTTAGAAGTTTGCCTTCGACTGCCGGCCCTTTGTCGTAATTTTGCACATCAAGCAAATGTAAGGCTGCATAATAAAAAAAAAAAAATAATAATGAATAATTTTATAAATAAGATTGAAACTTAAATTCATGTTTATGGTATTATTGGTATATTTTTTATGAATATGCTTCAGATTGATAATATGCTTCAGATCACAATAATTAGGCATAAACCTAAAAATGCCGTTTCGGCAATGATCTTACAATTCAACGAGGTTAAATACAATTAACAAAGAGACTATCTAATCGCTGATCTTGAGGTCCTTTCTCGGATTCGCAATATATGCTTACTAAATAGACTAGTTGAACGAAGTATAAATATCACCAGTCGAACAGTTAACATTGATCTCAATGTAATTATTATAATCTCATTACTTAGCCAACATAATCGTATAATACTCGCCTGGATCGGTGTCAAATTCCACAAATTGTTGATTTATGATAAATGGTTGAATCGAGCCACCCGACACCAAAATTCGTATTCCGTTTTCCACTTTTTGAATATCTGATTTTTCACAATAGAAATAAAATTCCAGTAAATATCCACCGGTGGTGTTGCTGAAAGAAATGTTGACAGGTAGTTAGTATTGAATTCAGTGCATATCTATAATAGACAAAAAATCCATCGAAGGACACTCAATTGGAATTGGTTGGCTGATCGGATCAGTTTATAAACCATATTAATTTCACTTTCTCCGGCACAGTATATCAGACATGGAATTACATATGTCTGTTGTTGCCTCATTATATAAATTCTCAGCCAAACAACAACATTTCCATGAAAATGCATAGCGCGTAGTATAGCTACAAACTTGTCCGAAATTTTGACTAAATTTTAAGTCAGCAAAGGAAATTTGCTATCGCACTGGTTTGAAGCGTCGCTCTCGGATATGCTAACATTAACAATATGACATGCCAGTTTCAGAGGAACAATCGTATTATAATATATCCGTCAGAGTCTTTTCTCTTATTCCAACATTTATCAACTAAGAATATTTTATATAATACATTAAAGTACAGTTTCTACACTCTTAATACTATATTTAGTCACCAGTAAGGATTGAACAGGAACTCACCGAAATGAACTGATACCAAGACGAGATATGTCACACACGCCCGTCCCGAAATAGTTACAGGCATCAGCAACCTGGGAAATTAAAATATAAGTTAGTGGATTTTATCTTTCACACTTGTGGCGCTTATGCATCACAGAGATTCACAACTGCAAAGCAAACTGCCAGTGTATCATGTATCCAAATCTTCAACGGACCAGATATTATTATATATTATACATATAATCAATTTCCACAAAATAACTTGCTTTGTAGAAGATGGCCTTCATTGCCTAACGTTGACGAATTTTATCTTTCACTTTTGTTCTGCTGATGTAGATCATAAAAAATTCATTTGTCTTCCGAGTAGCAGGCAGTGTGTGTTATCAATTCTGTGTTATCAATATAATATAATTATAGTCATGCTAACCTACTTGGTAGAAGGCGAATGTGTGGGAAGATTTGACGGCTCACGGAATGCCGAATCTGACGACATACATGTATATAAATATACTGTTCTTGTGCTACATAATTATGTGTACCGTATGGATTTTAGGCTTATTCGAGAAACTAATTCGCCATGTGAGATTTGTTGTCGCTTTTGGTAGTCATGGTAGCCTATAGTGGAATCCGATAATGTGATCAATCTTATAGACAGGACGCCGCAATTACATGTACGTCCACTATCCTGAAATACTTCAAACAGAAAAACGTGCAATTACTCCAGTACAAGGTGGTTCAACCATTGGAGCCAATTTAAACCGACGTACTACAAACTCAAAATCGTCTGAATTGAACATTCTTATTGGCATTATTTGTGCACTGGTTGAAATTGGCTGGATTATTAGGCCGAGAGTGCAATCAAATCTTTCATAATATTGGACAAAAACGAAAGCCCCACGTATTTGGAACGCTTTACCTCTTGAGTTGAAGTCGATCCCGTCACAATCTCTTTAAATGTCGATTAAAATCCTATCTTGTTCGCCTGCACTGACTTAGCATATTAGATAGTTTCCCGATTTTAGTATTATCTTTGAGACAATTATATTTTATCTAAAAAATGTTTGGTTTCATAATCTATTCCACACAGTCCTGATTTTTGTCACCAGATGTAAGGGCTTCCGTGGTATAATCACCTCCATATCTATATATTTGTATATCTATAATTATCGAGCATAGATGATTTTTTGGTTCATGACGAGTGATATTACTATTGTATATTACTGTCTTCTGGGATACAACAAGCCCTCTGGGGTTTTATTCCCGCCATATTTATGTTAATTTCTAATACCCTGTATATGTTTAATTATATGGTGAATAAATATTCATTCATTCATTCATTACAGGTTGCCTTTTCAACCTTTTCTCGTTCGCATAGATGAAAGTGTAACATCTCCGAATCTAATCAAGGTTACCAGGGTTCTAGTCCGCATGCGCGGTGTCGACTTCGTTAGATAGTGGTTCTGATCCACCCTCTCCCAGGGTGCTTTGCGCTACGCTGCATTTACCCCTGTAGGGGTCACGCCATTTCTTACGGGATTCTTGTGAAAACCAAGAACTGTTCTATCTCACTGTTATACTGATCGCAAAATGTATATTTATCTCGAAATACACTAAACAGTTATTCAGTGTATTTTAAAACGCCAGTTTCACACAGTTTTAAGGCAGCTTTTTGACAAATTACCATAGAACTATATGTCGCTGAAATATATATATATCGGTCAGTAGCGACTGATATCAATTCGCACAGTTAGACGGTCGCCATGTTCGTTCACTGTGGCAACAGATGACCTCGAGTCAACTCCGGCACAGTCCGTGAGACCCTTACAGCGCTAAATGGAGAGGCGCAAAGCAGAACGAAATGAATGCCTGGTAGAGCTTAGTTCTGATCGTGTTTGCCGCGCACAACGAAACATCAGCTTGTCGCTAAACTGGCTACCGTGGGTAGATGAACGCTATTTCATTTAGTTCTGACAATTGAAAACTTGAGATCCCTATTTTACAATGATATCAATGCCATTTTAGAAAATGCACTATCAGTAATATACAATTCTTGTTAGGATAACACTCTCAAAGTTAAGCAAGTGTACGAAGGATGCAAGGGTGCTCTCGTATTGGAATCAAATCCGAGAGTCCAGGGTTATCCACCCGAACTCCAGTATCCGACACCCGAGTATCTGTTCATAGAGCATATCTCAGATAGGGTGGCGAATCTCCCTCGGAATATCATCATGGTGACAGGTCATACGTGGAAAAAAACTGTTCAATCACTATAGCACCTGCAGACTATTCCATAATATAGCAAGGAATATTGAATATAAAATGTTTAGAAATATGTTATATGATGCTATGGAATGAATTTAAGGAATATTCCACTGGGGCTATAGTCGTGGAATATTCCATAGCAGATAAGGATTCTTTTTTTTTAGTGTACAATCTATATTTCCGGATCTTTCTGGTTACAGAGGTTAAGATGTCTCCGTCAAAGTTCGCAATGATTAATTAATGATTGCGAGCTCGATTCCTTCTAATGAAAGCTCTGAGGTATTTTTAGTACTAACGAAGTGCTGTCCATGGAGTATTTGGGTATCGAGCCCTATTTCCAGTAAACCCTTGATTATTTGCAGTCTACTTCCTGATTACGCGTTTTTCATACAATTTGTTAGTGAGATAGAACGCATCTCGTCAGTCAAAAGATTTCGCATCGGAAAGCTGAAACAAGATATTCCAAATGAGCTTCTGTATAATTACGAGCGTCTAGTCCGTCATTCATAATTCAGCCGTTGTCCATTAAAGAATATCCGCGTCCATAATCGAAAGACATATTCCATATAACAATATCAGCACCAAAGTCAAAGACAATCTTAGTATACATAAACATAGGCTAGCTTCCTGCAAGAGAGAACCGGTCCGCAGTTTTCAGTGATGCCGACAAGACATGATGTTCCAAAAATATAAAATCCGTATTGCTGATCAGTATTCTTAATCCATAATAATCGTTGTAAATTCGTCATCTAGATGTATGATGTATCTCAGTCACGCTTTGATTGTGACAGTTCATATGAGCATCATGAGGATCTTGAAGTACATGGGTTCATACGACTCCTAGCCCCGGGTTAAGCGGAATTAGACACAAGTTACGAAACGTAACGCCATAGATCTTGCACGCTACGCTCGTATTTTGCTATCAGCATGCGATATATATCGCCAAATTTGAGAAACTTTGAGTGGAGACGCTTCGTGGAATAGCCCTGTTTTATAAGTTTCTGCAACAATGTTTTGTGACATGAATTAAAATCGTCACATTTTAATGTGAGCAAAGCAAAAAGCCTGAATAGATAGTTATACAGGAACCAGTGATAATAACTGATATTTACCGATACAGATACACAGCCAGAAAATGGGTGATGGCCCATTACCTTTTTATGGTGATGATGCCTGTTCCTCACCCTTTAAAGATGATGAAAAAGGGTGATGGCCAATGTCGTCACCCTTTTAGGGTGATGGCCCAAGTCGTCACGCTTTTAGGGTGATAGCCATAACTTTTCCAGGGTGATGACCTAAACATTTGCACTCATTGTTGATCATCCTTTTAGGGTGATAGCCGTCACCCTTTTAAGGTGACAGCCATTACCCTTGTAAGGTGGTGGTGGAAAAGAGTGATGGCCCTAACTCAACATCTTTTTGGGGTGATGCTGTCATCACCATTTTAGGATGATAAGTATCACCATTTTTTCTGGCTGTGTACGATAAAGGCTGTGTCCACGGCACCTTGAAGATATATGCTAAATAAAAGGTTCGTGATTCGTATTGATCTGGATGTTTACCTTTTTCTTTAAAGATTGCATGAATTCTCTACTGTGTACTTCGTCCTCCTGTATGGTCACTAAGGAATTGTTCTTGGAATGGATTAAGACGCCCACAACAACACGAAAACGACCTATAAAAAAGTTCATTGATTTTAGAAAAAAAGAAAAACGAATTTCATTCTTAATATCATTTTACCTGGGTGGATTTGAAAATAGAATGCAAAATTGATGAAATGATACGAATGAGTGGAGATAATTAATTGGAACCCTGAAGTGCACGCTTGTGATATTGTCTTGATGCGGGGCGGCCTTACGCTGTAACACGTTCTCGTGAGACGCAGTTGTGATAAAACTGGCTAGATAGTATAAGAGGGGCGTATTGCACAGACGAAGTTAATCATGAAGAAACAACAGGCTGGTAAAGTTTACGTCGTTCCTATGATCATATACCAAGAACTAGTATTCAACCATATCTACATCTGATAGGTTATTAGACATGCGACCAGCCGGAGCGTGTTATCCAGGCTGTGATTAGACTGTACGACCCAGCCGTGGTTTTTTACTCGAGTTTTTTTTTCAGCAATTTACATATGTTGTTGGGGCATTTTATTTACCCGTCCAACATTTTACCAGCCGGAAAAAAACCTGTCCGAAAATAACGATGTGGCACCGACTGGGATCGAAGCTGGCATTCTCTGTTCCATATCAAGCATCTTACGCCATAATCCTGATGAGCCATGGATCAGGCAGGTGACTAAAAACAGTTAAGTTATGTTTATATACCTAAACACAAACCTAACCCTAACCCCAAACCCTAAAACTAGCCATCACCCGTAACCAGTAATACTGATCTAACACTAATCAGTGCTACTTCTCATCCTTCTTAGATATAATCAGGCTTAAAGCTATCATCAGACTTCAGTCACATTATTTCCGATTAGAAGCCGCTCGGCTTACGTCATCCATTGTGTCAATCAGAGCCCGGTTGACGCGCGCTGGATAGTCGCATCTGAATATTAGTGTATGAAACACTAGGGATTTTGCCAGGTATGCTTAGTAAACTACTGGTACCTTCCTCTATACAAGTAACGTTGTTAATCGCCAGTTTATAACCATCACGACATCCACATTCGTATCGATCATCTCGACCCTTGATGCAATTTTGGCTACAGCCCAAGAGAGTACATTCTGCAATAGATAGTAGAATATTACTTTTTCATCAGTGCATTTGTTAAGACCATAGAAACTTTCCACAGAAGAACTATAATCTAAGTGTACATATGTACCTTGTACGTAGAAGAAAACGCTAGGGAGAGATTCAGAATTAAGAACGGTTAGAATAAGATCTCTGACGCTATTATGTTGTTGATCTTTTTATTTTCGTTTAACAGGGATGTTAATGATGAACTAAAGTGTAGTAGATTTTGATGAATAATATTATTGTTAAAGGAATAGAAAATCCTTGTAAAAAGTATGTTGTAAATGAAAGGATAATTCCATCACTGTCCAAAAATATTTTTTATTTATTTTTCTGATTTTTTTTTAACCGAATAAAACGCATTTGATATATGTGTTTGTATGGTGGTCTGTTACGACCATCCATTTTCCTGTTCTCTCAATTATTGCAGATACCCACAAAACACTCACCGTTATTCTGGTTCAACAGGGATGTACACATCGATAGGGAAGTATTTTGAAGTTTGAACGTGGAACATTAAAGCTCATTTAATGGTTCAACAACCATGTACGTAGATTACTTAATTGGGCCTAGATTATGCAGCTGGGCCCAAAATGTTTGTTTGCCATTTCACCAACATGAACGCAACTTCTTTTGGAAGCCCATGGTGTGCAAGAATGTCTTCAACTACAACCTGCCCACAGGTACATATCGAAAAATGTCGAATATATACTTAAGAGAGTCCCGTTACATTATCAGCAAATGAGCAAAGATGGTTACTCTCAGACATGCAGATGTGTTATTATGTCGATGTCTAGTCCATATATCAGTGTGTATAGCAGTACATTTGATTAAAGAAAAAACATAATGAGAAATATCAAAAAGAATAATGAGGAATGACACTCACAGGCCACCATCTAAAGTTTATCGGCTTTTTGCTCAGTTGAAAAAAAATCGGGAAAATAAATAAAAAATACTTTTGGACAGTGATAGAACTATTCTTTCATTTACAACATACATTATTCAAGGGTTTTCGGTCAGCGGATAGATATGCTTAACTATATGAAGATTTAAACATCCACGTCCGAGTAACTAGGAACAATGGGCACTACTCCCACTCAACACTCTCATTATGATGAATAATTCACGTTGTTCTCTAAACGATAAATGTCGGAGGCCCTGATGTGGCGAATGTATGTTCTTCATACAATTTCTAATTCAGGAGACATACGGCGTATACAGATATAAAAAGGCTTGGATGTAATTTGCAAACAAAAGATTACACAATGTTTTACCCTTAGGAACATGAGCTTTGGGAAATTGGCACTGGGTCCCCTCGAAATCCGGTGGACATTCACACGTGTTCACCAGGGAGCCATATAAGTACCTGTAACACAGCACAAAACACATTTCAAAAGAACCCATCTTCGTCTCATGCTAAGTAATTCATGCTATACTCCTACCAGTAAAAATTCTCTTTCTGTTATATTCTTTTATATTTGAAATGTTTTGTATTGAACATGAATTGATCACAATTAAGGCAGATTTTGTAAAAAAAAGAGAGGCGCTGTATTTTCTGGTCTAGTATACAATTTGCAGGAAAATGCTAGCGCCCGGTCGAACAGTCCGTAGGCTGTCGTCGTCCGTCGAGGATTTTGGCGTCCATAGTCTAAATATCGTATTGGTATGAAACAGTTAACAACTCGTTCGGAGAAGTTGTAACACAGGAAGGAGCAGTGACTTTTACAGAGAATAGATTTCTTGCTGCTACGTTTGTAAAGTCATGTATTAATTCTGCACGAAAGGCTGCGTTTCTTACATAAAGAATGCCATGATTGTACTGGGAACGCTCACAGTCATAAAAGACCCCAAACAGCGTCAAGCGACGTTAGAAATTGCGCTGTCTGCTCCTTTTGAAATATAGCTAACATATATCACACCTTGAGCCAAACTGACATGTCAATGTAATTTCACGGTAGATATGACGACATTGGAAGTATCACTTTAAGTTCAAGTGGTCAGATTCTGGACAGATTAAAGAAATAAGGACTACGACAACCCAATGTCTAGCATTCGTGGACGCTGTTTACATTTTCTTTAATGCATGTGAGCGTTTAAGTTATAGAATGCAGCTTCCGTGTGGGATTGACGAAATAATGCTTTGGCTGCACAAACGATTATTTATATGAAAACGGCATTATTTCAATATAGACACGCTATTTTTATCCAGGATTTTAGTAATGGACATTCACATTGATGCCGATGCGTTACCATAGTCTCCCCATTGTTAAATTCCCTTATCTCACAAGTATTTTTAGTTTGCACAGACGCAGAATTCCTTTAAAAGTGTTAAGTGCAAAACTTGAGAAGGAACCGAACATTAGCCTTTTTCTAAAAAAGAGAAAACAGTGCTTTCAGACAATAAAGTTAGAAACTTTATCTCTATTCTACAATTGTGTCGCGTTTCTCTAAAGTAGAAATTTGTTTTTGCAATTTCAAAATACATGAGTGGGAAAATACTGTTTGATACCTAACATAATTTACATTTTGGTGATAGCTTTTGGTGATGTAGAATCAATAGTTCTGATTTATTTCAATTATTTTAGGACATAAAATGCATTTTTTGTTTTAAACAAAATAATATATCAACGGGTGAAGGATTCCCTAAAAAAGCATCCTTAAACTTCACGAGAGATAGTTTCGTAACCCATCTTCCCTTACATGCACCCTTCGACTCAGATGAATTTTCATAACCCATCTACAGATTGTTCTTAAAACAAGAAAATGGCCTTTTCAGTCCCAAAATAATTCAAAATGATAAATTCGCAATTACATACAGAGAATCAATATGCAAGCAATCATCGCAAGCAAATTTGGGATAATTATCTTGGATAGTAAAACTCTTATACCACTTACGTCTTCGGAATGTAAAAGAAAATATCTATTTCTCGAAACGCCTCAAAATGTTAGAATATAGATCTAGTTTCTAGACTCGATATCTAAGCACGATATGGTTCTTTCTTTCAAAAAGAAAAAAAAGCTATTGCAGAGGCGAATAACACAAGTTATCAGTTAGCTACATGGTGATCGAGTTCGTCGTGAAAATGGTTGTTCGTGTCATTTCGATGATTTCTCGGAAACAATACAGTTTTGAAAACTGCAGCCCGGTAAAATGAAGATTTTCTTTTGCACCAGAACTTCACTCGCAAGACACGTATGACGTATGCCACGAGACAAGGGAATGGTGGGATGAATGCAGTTTAGGGTATGCGAAAATGTACTTACCTGCACTGTCCACCATTTTTACACATATTAATGCCACGTTCCGGATCACAGTAAGGGCCATACTGACACTCTTTTCCAAAATATCCCGGGAAACACTCACAGGCGTACGAAGAAAAATCTGCATTTGCCAGGCAATTCCCAAGGAAAGAACAATCGTGAACTGAACATGTATTTTTTCTTACACTTTCCTTCCGGTCCACAATCTCGTACGTTATGTTAAATCCATGTACGTCTAGTAGGTACTCGTCTACGCGAAGATGGATGTTGCTAATGTCTGCCGTTGTCATAAAGCGGACCACAACATATGCTTTATAGGCAACTAGGCTGGTAAGGATATCCTCGAAGCTTATTTCCCCGAGCTCGTTCATGCCACTATAGTTACGATCATTTTTGTAAAAGTCAAACTCGGCAACGAAGAAAGATAAGCGAACGTAGAACTGGGTGAAATAGAGAATGATTTTCTTGTTCGGAGGGGCCCTGATAAGCCATTGGCATGATATAGGGGACGGGAAGGGTTGCGGGAAATTTGGTGTGTTTATGATCCCTTTGGGCTGATCAAGAACTGCAGAACATTCCGTGAACAAATCATCGGTGTCGGAGTCACGAGGACTGGCAGATGTTCCTCGAAGAAGCAGGCACAAAAGGGGTACGACCTGGGGAAACATTGTCACAAGAGAGCGTTGATTCTCCAATATTCATATCCTCGGCCTTGTTCCTGACTTTCCTTCGTTTTCTTCATTTTTCTTGGTAAACTATCCCACTCTAAGGTAGCGTCAAACGGAAGCTGTCAAGAAATTAATCACATATTACACAAACATAACACATATATTGCAGATTCTTCGGAATGAAGCGTGTTAATCCTGTATATTGCTCAAAAGTTTAAGACGACAAGTAAAGATAATCAATAAGTACACATCAATAAATACACGTCGAATAGACACAAGCTTGTCTCTCGTTGGCAATGCAAAGTGACACTATAACATATGTGACACACCGCCGAGTCTGAGCGGAACGTATTCTTACCACTAGAAGTCAAGCCCGTGTGAATGACAAAGTGGCTGTAAGATCTCACAATGACACTGACTGGTACTTATATTCCAGACAGTCTTCTCGCGCATGCTCATAGTAAGATGAACCACCTGTGAATGAATTTATTAAACTTTCGACGAACCCCATTGTAATCTCTATATTATTTTTTTATATTGGTGACGTTCATCTAGCGGTGAATATATAAGCTGTAAGGTGAACAGAGGAAGTTTGCTTTGGTTTTCTCTGTATCATTTGTAGCCTGTGCTTGTGATCAAAGACACACGCAACTGTTCATCAGTAATGCATTGCTAGAGAAAAATATCAGTTGAGAAATAATTTACTTGTGCTAGTTTAGGAGTTATTTTAGCGTAGTTTAGCCTCCTCATGCCCTCAAATTATACAGTTGAGTAGCAGAAGTATCTGATCTGTATCACACATTTAACCGCCACATCCACTCCGGCCTAATGTTTAATATTTAATGAACACAATCTATTTCAATACGGTAAAGGAGTCTGCGTATAAAATTGTTTCTAAATGAATGGGTAAAAAAAGGGAAAAATGACAATTGTGGTATAGAAGAAGGCGCGAGTGGCAAATTGCAAGAGTTACAATTGGTTGATGTAATACACGAGTAGTTGGTGAACGCACTCGGTCATTAGTTTACGCACGATTGATCGCACTGTCTGATTAGTGAAATGTATATAGGGATAATGACACTCTTGTGATATTATTACCACCCTCTTCAATTGCCGGTATAGCGCTTGATCCTAAGTTCATGGTGTTATGGTGTGCACGGTAATAAGCCCGCTTCTGTACAGTGAGTCGGCCTGATCAGCAGTGTACATCGTTGAGGCGCAATTCAATAACGCTACCTAGTGACCTACAAAGGAGGACATGCGACCATCGATTTCCAAACATATTTTGCAATGGTGAGTCTGAAGCTGGCATTATTTAGGCGCCGACAGCGTTCATAAGTACTGCTCTAATCAAGTAAAACGCTAAAAATGAAGTCAATTTAGAAGCGTGTGTGGAAGTCTGCTAGTTATGTACCGACAGGCGGTGGTTCTCTCCGGGTACTTCGACTTCCTCCCCAACCAAACCCCCACCCCCATTTAGTGAAGACAGACATTAGTTCTTAATCGCCTACAAGTTACTGCGCAAAGGGAATGTGGAATCGAAATATGCTTTGCTGGTTTTCTGCAATCAATATTGATCTGATTTCATTTTCATATTCTACTTATAATATATCAACGGGATGATAATTACCGTATAAATATGTATCATGAAATCACCCCGATAATCATTATACTATGCGTGACTGTGTCCCGTTAAAACTTATACCCCAAAGATCTCGAGTTTATATTGCTGCTCAAATACACCAGTGATTTTGATTGCTTTTATTACCATCTTCATGGACGCCTCTTGGAAATGTCAGAAGATACGAACAGTACTTGCTTTGTTTTTTGGTACTTCGTGATTGGTATTCATACTCGATTAATTTCACGATAGTGTTAATGCGATATTAAGATGTAACTCATCGAATAAGTTTACAAGTATATTCGTGTCGATCTAGTAAGATAGTGAACAGCAGATGGAGCCGGATGTCAGGGGGTGGACCATGGTACAGGTTAAAGGTCGATATAAAAGACGAAGCCTTCAGCTGATACACCTGTCATAGTAGAATCGCTATATTTGCTAACAGGTGATGGATATTGATCACTCTTCGAAGGATATAATTCAGCTACATGGATTACTGACGGTAATAATTAAAAAGAAACCGTTTCCGTCATTGCGTTGGTTCCACTGTACTGTATACAGCACTACACAAAAAGACGGATTTCACGTACTGGGTAAATGTATTGCTTATCAATGGGAAAGGCCACTATTTGCATTGATTCACATAAATTCCCTCTAGTGTGGATGTTTGTATTTCATAGCGTATGACCCGTACATTGCAGCTTGGAGAGGCCAAGATGACAAATACATTTACGGGGTATATGTTATATATATGCCATCCTATATTTCATATATCCAAAATAGCATGGTCACAGAGCACAATATTTTAGTATCAACTTATTTCCCATACAGCATGGAATGTAAAATAACCATTCATGGCAAGACTGCCTTAGATATTTATCAAATAATATTGTTTGACTACATTCAAGAGGTATGACAAAGCATTCGTATATATGAATATTTATATAAATTTAACCTATCACTGAAATGCAATGTCGAAGTTCCATCAATCGACTTCCTCCAAGAGGTATGTCTGATACTTGCTCATTATGATCTTAAACCTCATAAGAAGGTAATTCTTTAATATGGCCGTCTGCGCACCAGAACGGGCGATATAATACTAGGATGCGTGCTCTTTTTCATAAATATACTAGACATATTCTAAACAAACGGTGTTTGTAATTACTCCATAAGACCTCAATCATTGATCTGAATTGTCTTTCATATTTTCATTAAAAAAAGCAATTCGCTTTCCATTTGTTCACTCGGCCTTTGAAGTCTTCGAACATCACATGTAGTCCTAGTTTTACATTGCCCCCTCCCCCACCACCATGTAGTAGATAAAAATGATCTGGGACCCTATTGACCTACTTTTGTGGTGTCACGTGGTGCTGACGTGATCGTAGAGGTCAAGGTCACTATAGTTCCGTCACGTGACCGGAAGTGACCCATGGGGGCATGTATCCCTCCGCGGTGATGCGGTACTCCGCGATGATGCGGTCCGGCGGTGATGCAGTGGCGGGGAGAAGCTTGCGCGGACAGAAAGTAGTTCCGAGACTTCAAATACGCAGGGGAGATTCTCCGGCAATGTCCGGGAATCTCCGGGAATGTCCGATCATCTCCGGCAATGTCCGGCCATCTCCGGGAGAATATAAGGGTCATTAAGCCTTAAATGCCAAAGCATCAATGGAATGCATGGAACAGGATCCCCAACAATATCGCCAGTACTGTGCCTAGCATAAATGGCAAGTGGGGAACCCTCGTCATAGCCATACAGTGAAGAGAAAGGGTCCCAGAAGCAGACACGTTATCCACTACGCCACGAGTCACCCATACTAGGCAAGGTTGAAAATATCTACCACAGGGCAGTCCAATCGGGAACCCACGCTGGACATGTGCGGTATGCAATGTTTAACCTAATGGGAAACCCACACATGCTCAATTTCGGTATGGGTTGTGGGATCTTGATTTTTTCGTCTCATCACGTAGAACACGATGGGCTGGGTCTCGAAGCTAAGCGGTGAATTTTTTTTAAAAAGTCACCTTGGGCAAGTAGCGCTGGGGTGGACGTTTTGGGGTTGAGATGGGCCCCTAGTGGTCCGATTGGGTCGAGTGAGGCATCAGTGTGAAACACTCGTGAGGGAGCATACGACTGGATGGGTGAGACGTGGGGCTGACGTCATTCTGCGAATGTGCAGTAGAGAAAGTGTATTAGAATGGACGTATTGGGGTCTAAGCGAACCCATAGTGGTCCGATTGGGTCGTATGATGTGTCATCGTGAAGCATTCGTGATGGTCCATTCGACTGGACTAGTGTGTCGTTCATTTTTAACATTCTGTGCATGCGCAGACGGAATTGTGGGAAAAGGGCATTGGAAGGGACGTTTTGGGGTCGAGGTGGGCCACTCTTGGTCCGAATGGGTCGAGTGAGGCATCAATGTGGAGCTCTCGTGGGGGAGCGACCAACTGGTGGATGCGACGTGAAACTGACGTCCGAATGGGTCGTTTAGAGCCACCAATCTTGGTACACTTAACCTAGGAGATAATACCTGCATGATGGTACCATTAGTTCCCCGATCCGTCGCAAGGCGGCGAATGGCTAACTAAAATCTCAATGAGTAACTGAGCTGGTAGACACTTCAGGGCCCTGGCATGGGTGGGGCGGGGGTATTTGTTTAGAGAAGTTCAACTACCATGGGCACGATGCACAACAATTCAGAAACAGAATAAAACAAAGAGTCTCCTTCAATTAATCGATGCACTTCGAGAAGGCCCAAGAAATTTGTCGGCTGAAACCGGGAGGGCAGAAGCCCTGGTGGCGTGTCCCGGTTTTCTCCTGATTCTATCTCGATTGAAATGTTCCAGTTTTCTAGATGGATAAAAAATTTACCGATAATCTCGAAGGATGTCTACGTCTCAATAAACAGTGTTTCGTTATCGTTGGTTTGACCGTTTCTTAGCTTCCCAGACGATCAGATTGATGTGCGTGTACCATGTGTTGGCATCGCTCATCGAATACATATGTGGCAGCCCAAAATATAATCCCGACAACGGCAAGTAACTGGAATTGTGATTTTTGTGAGTTCCATGCCTATATTATTTAGTGGGGCACGATTGTTCTCGAGTTAATTCGCTGTGTATCTATTTTTGCTAAATTCCCGAGGGCAGATACCCCGCTCAATGCATCAAATCCGAACGCTCCCTCTATGTCTTTCTCTCTCTCTCCCTCTCTCTCTATGTAGAGTATATTAATTTTAAACTAGGGAGATATTTTTTGTCATTTAGAAACTATTACAAAGCCACCATTCTTTGGGCTGATAGGTAAAAAAATGAGTCCATTTCTGTAATCTGTAAGTATAGAAAAAGGAACATTAATTTTTGTTTTAAGAACAGCTGAAAATTATAACATGTCGCGACTTACGCTTTCCTAGAAGAGGCTAGCGGAAATACTGACAATCGGAACTAGAGGTGTGGATCTGTGACAAACCATCGGCTTGGAACAACAGGTTTTTTTTTTCCTTTTAAGAACAAAACTGAAACAACAATATAGTCACATTATAGTATATATTGCTGATTTCGAGTGTGTCTAGTTTCAAATTAACAAAATAACGGGTTTCGAGTGAATAGGGGATATTAATTTGTTTATTTATTGACTTAGTGATTTTGACATGAGTTAGGGTCGTTAAATGGGTCGGAGCCTGTCAAAGTCCCCCCCCCCTTCAACAATATATACAAATACATTCATGAAGATAACAGTATATATACACAATATAATAAAACAGTTGAAATGTAAATGAAAACAAAGGTACATATACACAAAAGATAGTTAAGATACTATCATATGTAGCTGATAAATAAGGAAGATAAGATAAATAATTTTAAAAATACAGATGATATTATCAGGTGTAGCATGAACATAAGATAAATAATGTGCTAAGATATACATGTGTAAAATAACAATATCAAGAGATATGAGCTGGCATCAAAAATAAGTAACTGAGCTGGTAGACACCCTTGCAAGTGGGTTAGAGCCACCAAACTTGGTACACATAAACTACGACAGAATACCTACATGATGGTACCGTTAGTTCCACGATCCACCGCTAGGGGGCGAATAGTGAATTGGCAGCTGAATAAGTAACTGGGCTGGTAGGCACCCAGATAAGATAAATAATGTTAAAAATACAGATCGTATACAAACAAATTGATATCATCAGGTAGCATGAAAATAAGATAAATAATGTAATAAGGTATACATGTGTAAAATAATAACATCAAGAAAATAAAAGGGTGGTAGGTGCGGTTCGATGTAACAGGTGCCAGTGAGAAGAAATGTGAAAATTTTATGTCTATAAAGT
>JAVTVY010008004.1:0-43967 GCA_036873755.1 Hanleya hanleyi
CCCCCCCTTCTTTTTCTTGATGGGACTGGTGGACTAAGCGCTGAGGCTGTAGCTAATGAGCCCAACGTAGTCACTCTGTCTGTACATACAGACATGTCCCCAAGATATGAGTTGACAGTCCGGGCAAGGGCGTGGACGATATCGTCCAGTTTCCCCAAAGCGGCCAGGACATCGCAAAGCTGTAATCTCGTGAGATGATGCCTTAAACAAAAGGGGAGCATCGATGGCGAGTTGATAGATCCAGAGTATCGTCTTCCTCAGCCAGGCTGCAATTATGTTCTCAGTAATATCTGCAGATGCTCCTGGCTGTAGAGATAAAAAACAGGAGACGTCTGAAACCTCAGTAGAATCTGTAGGGCTCTAACTAGACATACGAGTCTGTCATCTTCAGCGGACCCACGAAGTCTGTAAATACTGGAATCTGATATAGTCTCTGGGCACATGGTCCCTGACGTGTGGATTCACTCTAGGCGATGAATCCGGGATCAGGCGAAGAGGTATGGTTTCCCAACCTGCGGTCCATGTCAGGGAACTGTGCTCCAATGCGTGAAGCTCCGATACTCTAGTGGCTGGAGCGAACGCTGTTAGGAAGGCTGTCTTGTAGGGCAGGGCCCTGATTGTAGCCGTCCTAAAGTCAACTAGGACTCTGGATAGCGCTGAACGGTATCCCTCTATGGTGCTTGGCTTGAATTCCTTATCTTGATGCAGATGTAACAGGAAGTCAGCTATCATCGGCACAGAGGCAGTGTCGGGGTCGATGTCTCTGGTCCAACACCGGGTACAGTTGAGAGGTTGATGATCTGTCTGCCGTCACCATCGCCTCTGTAACTGGTCTTGAAAGGCCTCGGTCTGCAAGGAAGTCCCCGATAGTCTGCAGACGTGAAGATTGAGCCACTGTAGATCGTGGTGCAGTATGCCGTGTCGCTGGTCTAGTAGCCGGGGCCACGGGCAGCGGACAAGGCAGGTCGGTCAGAAATCAGATTAATGACGGGAACCACGGGCGATGCGGCCACCACGGGCGATGCGGCCACCACAGTATCCCGAGCAGGATAAGGGCGTTGTGCTCTGTTATCTTGGTCAAGACTGCCTGTACAAGTGCTGTCGGTGGAAAAGCGTAGGCGATGAGGCTGTACCAACTGAAGACATCGTGTCGACTGCCCAGACTTGTGGGTCGAGTGTCGGACCGACGAAGATCGGTAGCTGAGCGTTGTCCCAAGTCGCAAATAGGTCTACTAGGGGCTGTTCCCAGGTCGATGCCACCTGACGAAAAACCTCTGTATGGAGATGCCACTCCGTCTGTAGGACTTTGTCCGGTCGTGAAAGACTGTCTGCAACGACGTTCAAATGCCTGGGTACATGTCGTGCCCAGATCCGGCATAGATGAATCTGTGTGCAGGTGAAAAGTATCCACGTCTCCTGGAACAACTTGTTGATGTAGCTCACTACTGTCGTGTTGTCTGTGGCGACCAGGAGTGACTTGCCAAACAGCTGAGAACTCCAGTGGACGACTGCCATGTTCACTGCTGCCATTCCCAGTACGTTGATGTGCTGTGTTTCCTGTTGTGGCGACCACCTGCCGGATATCTTAAAGTCTCCCAGGTGGGCTCCCCAGCCCGTGAGTGATGCGTCGGAGGAAAAGGTTCATGTCCGGCGGTGTCCAACGAAGTGGAATCCCGAACATCACATTCCCCCTGGACCGCCACCATTCCAGGAACTGATGCAGATGCTGAGGAACTGGAACCCGGGGGTTGATAGTCGGAGCTCGCAGGAACGGCTGCAGATGAAACTGTAGTGGTCGTGACTGAAGTCACCCGTACTGTGTCAGATCTTGAGTGGATGTCAATAATCCCATCAGGCTTGCCAAGGATGTAAGGCTGTACAATCGCAGACTGCAGGAGGAACAGCCCTCCAACGTAGATATCTCTAAGGAAGATGATACGTTGCTTGTCCGTCGTGGGATCCATGTGCCGACTACTTGTTGCCGGACTAATGGGCCCTTCAAAGCTGTGAACGCCGCATCGGTGAATGCTAGGTCCCGGGTGACTGGTAGAGTAGTTCCATCCAACGGTGCTCTAGTGGTTGAACTATCTGTGTTCAAGTGACGAAGGCCGTGCCGCTGAACTGGCATTGACGGTCTGGTGGGAACGCCGGAAGTGACGACCATCGGGAGTCAGGGTCTAAATCTGTAGTGTTGAATACACTCAGTAGGCAACCGGCTCCATCACCTAGTCCGGTCTCTACTGTGATCCAGTAGAAATTGGAGTCCCAAGTCTGTTCCGGAATCTGGATCCGCATTTCGGATTATAGATGACTTGATACCTGAGTCCTGTATGATGGATGGGTCTATGTTGACTTGGGCTTGGAAGGAAGGACCCTCAGTCTGGATCTGAACTTGTCCACTGTAGACCGGATGTCTCGTTTCCAAGAAACGAGTTAGTTGAGTCCGACTAACCGCTTCCTCCGAGATCTGGACTCATAGATCACGATCTTGGGTGTAGATGAAGACCGAGGTTATCCGATGGAGAGTAGGATGATCATAGAAGAAGTGTCAGAAGCTGGAGTAGACCTCACAATGAAACTTGGACAGGATGAAGGGATGACTACTGGTTTGAAGGTGAAACTGAAAACCATCCGTTCCGACAGCGAGGCTGCTCTTGCTCCGGTCGGAAGATTCCCTCTTTACCCTGAATCTGTGCTTTCCCGTAAGGATGAAGCTACTCTGAGTATCTTGCTTGGGTGGCGACCCCTGTTAGTCTTGCCCTTGCCTTAGCCTTGTCTACCGAAAAGGCGTTGACTGCTCCAGTCATCCGTGATGTCCTGTCATCATTGACGGTGGCATGGTAGTCGGAAATAGCTCTGTCTAGGAGGTGAAGTTGACGTCTGGGTCCTAAATCAATTTGCTGTAGCTGTAAGGGACCAGTTGGTATATGAAGTAACGCTATGATGGGTTAACATCATGCTCTGTACCATACCGGCTTATCTTGCTTGAAGTCCGACTGTCGGTATCTTGGTACATTCCAAAAGTTCGTCTATGATGAAGTGTCGGCAGTAGCAGGCAGCTGTACCGCTGGGGGAAGATGACTGTGACCCGTAACAGCACTTGACTTCAAAGGAACTTGAAAGGATAAGTCTTGATCTGTAAGTCCGGGTCCAGATCCAGAATGCTAGTCGGAAGTCCGGTCACTGCTCTGGTAGTTCCGATAACTGTATGGTGGTGTCCGATTCCAAAGATAAACTTGGAAGCTGACTCTCGGCTCAATAAAGGTCCGTAGTAGAAGTAGAAGACTCTCGCTTCAATGGTCGGGCTTCTGTCTGTGTACAGCCGTGACCCGTGATCCCGCTGTTGAGTAAGGCCGTGCTGGCCTAGTGGGGTCCAGGGACAGGGACATGATGTGCTGGGGTGCCGTCGCTCTAGAAGTCCCGATGCTCTGTGTAGGGCCATGACTTCTCGGAGCCTCGATGTTCTGTGCTGGCCGTGAAGTCTCGGAGTTCCGGTGCTCTGTATAGGCCGCGCCTTCCAGGGTCCGGGTCTATGTCTCTGACCTCCTTGAAGATGAGTGATGATCCCGATCTGTGCACCGAACTGTAATGTTGTGCACTGCACTGTGATACGGCACTAGGCCGCGGTCAGGTTCGTGGACTTGTCTTCTCTCGACTTGCGAAGACTTGGATGAACGGGAGCTGACAATGTCTTCTCCCATGAAGCCAAACTTGACTTGACTTTAATCTTCAGAGAAAGCTGCGAAGACTTGCTGACTATGTCTTCTCCGATGAAGCAAATCTTGACTTGACTTTAATCTTCAGAGAATTCTTCGGCCTTCGGGAATGCGGCTTGAATCCACCGCTGTACCACCGAAAATCCGGCGTAGACGAATAAAGCTGAAATCCCGGTATCGTTGTGATGAACGGCTGTGTTCCTGGGATCTTCATGCTGTAGTACGGGTCCGAGCTGTCTCCGGAACCGTGGTGTAGCGTTCTGGCTAAGTCCGTCCTAAGTAATCCGTACTGTGTAAGTCCGTGGCTTCTATGTGCGGCTTCACGGTGTTCTGGATAAGTCCGTTCCCAATAGGTCCGTGATCTGCTTGCGCCGGGGTACGACTTCGAACTCTGGATCTGTCCATGTTATGGCCAGAAGGTTCACCAGTAGCCGGGTCTGTGCATCGGTATCGGAGTATCGTGCATCGGTATCAGAGTACCGTCGATCTATATAGTCTTGAATTCTCTCGGTATCCCGGTAGTCCCTGTAGGCTCTTGGCTTGACGGGGTCTCGGAGTTCTGCACATTCACGGCATGTCACTTGACTGTAACACACCTGTGCCCTGCACTTGAAACAAAGAAGTGCAAGTCTTTAACTGGTTAAAACTGACGACATGATTCGTTTCTTTATTATTCTTTATAGTTTGGGTGACTACGTTAGTTCATAATGAACTCACGGGAGAAAAAAATAACCCTAGGTTGCGTCTATAACAACCAAAAGTTACTGTTTACAGGAGCTCTTTCAAAACACGTCTTGCTACCAAGACTGCAAAGGAAAAAGAGGAAGGGCATCCGCGGAGAACACGCCACCTAGCGGACGATCGACGAGACGATCAGGGGAGATAATTTCTTTGCAGGAGATCTCCAAAATGGAGGGAATATGGCATACATTGATAGCAGGTTAAGATTTGACACACAAATAAATATATTATAACCACTTGCCTCCTAAACATGAGATTGATCTAATCAAAACCCCTCGGCTTTCCCCAAGTGATTGTGACCCATGTGTAGTGTGAATTGGGGAAGAGATAGTTCTATGTGGGATGATCAAGATATACCGGTAGTTGGTTACATTCAGGCATATAGGACAGAAATAGAAAAATTATATATCTGTAAAGGGGCATAACTCTGTAAAATATTGTTTTTTTTTGGTAAAATATAGGTCGAGGGGAGCCACTTTTGATAGGCGTCTGACTTAGCACTCTGTAAAATAAGAACCGAGACGAATAAGCTGTACCGAACATGGATCTGCAGATTTAACTTGTACATTCAGCTACAGATAACAAAATTGAAGATTATTACATCTGAAAGGGGCATAACTCCATAAGCTGAGGCGAGAAATCCTTTGTTGGCTTGTGGAATACAACAATATAAATAAGTTTCCAAAATATAGTAGCTATACCAAACACAGTTCTCCAGATATAGTTGGTTACATTCAGGCATATAGGACAGAAATAGAAATTAATATATCAGTAAAGGGGCATAACTCTGTAAAGTATGTGCCACTTTCGATAGGCGTCGAACTTAGCACTACTGTAAACTAAGAACCGAGACGAATAAGCTGTACTGAACACAGATCTGCAGATATAACTTGTACATTCAACCACAGATAACAAAATCGAAGAGTATTACATCCGAAAGGGGCATAACTCCATAAGCCGAGGCGAGTAATCCTTTGTTGGCTTGTAGAATACAACAATATGAATAAGTTTCCAAAATATAGTAGCTATACCAAACACAGTTCTGCAGATATAGCTGGTTATATTCAGGCATATAGGACAGAAATAGAAATTAATATATCTGTAAAGGGGCAGAACTCTGTAAAATATGGGCCGAGGGAAGCCACTTTCAATAGGCGTCTGACTTAGCACTAGATAAATAAGTGTTGAAAATTTGGTGGTTGTATCTCAAGCGGTTTTGCCTAAAATGCGTTAACGGACGGACGGACATGGCAACGACAATACCCCGAGGCCAAAATGGCCGAGGGGTAAAAAGGAAATCAAGAGACTTGAGGCCAGACTGAGAGCCATTGCAAAGTTATATTTATCAAGCTAATCAGAAATTAATTATGAAGAAATAGTAGGAATCTCCAGATGTGAGAAGTCCACCAGGTCAGGTTATTAATTGCTATCGTAGAGAAGGCAATGGTCAACCTTGGGCCAGTGATTCATAAATAATTTGACACAAGAGCTGTGGGTGATCAGTCTAGATTCCGATCGCCATACAATAAATCTCTTCCATAACAGCTACATGTAAGAGCCAACTCATCGACTTCATGAGATTTTGCCTTGATCGTCAAGCCAGATTGAAAATTGTAGTTTGCTTCTCACTTTCCTCAAACAGTAGCCTACTACTGCAGTCTTTCATTTTCAAGGAGCTTCTTGAAATTAGGGCATGAGTTCCTTGAAAGGAATGGCATATGCCGGTTATCCAAATGTATGGATACTATGCCCAATTTAGTGTTCTAATCAGCATGGATAGGAGTCCAATTGGAGTGGCATATGTCACTCCCTCGGTGCTATTGTATGGCAAGCCATATGCCATCCTTTCTTTGGTGAGTTCGAGAATGGATGCCAGCGAGTTCCTAGGAGTTCCATCTCGGTGCACCATGCCACACGATTTGAAATGCCTTATGGTAGTTCCCAGTATGCCGTACTTTCAAGAGGCCCCCTTAATGAGAGTGATCACTCACCTCTCAAACACTCACCTAATATTTCCACCAGGAAAGATATTGTTCACTATCCTGGAATGTATTGGAGGATAATACCAACAAGAGTGAATCACTCCCAAAATACAATGATCACTCTCGCAATACAAAATCTAGGAGAGTGATCAAAAGCTCTTGCAGATTTACAAACATGAGAGACTGTGACTGCACCCCCTCCCTCTTGACAACCTGGTGGACAATCAGAGACTGTTACCTTGAGAGTTGGTAAATACTCTGATGTAATGAGGATGGGTTTTAGTGGAATGACTATGAAGAATGGCACAGGATACATCCACCAATGATAGCCTATCTGTCTTCAAGTAATTCTGTCTACCAAATTGTAGAATCCCCCTAATAAATCATCCAAATTGCCACCAAAGAGGCACAGAGTTCCTGTGGAGGAGAGGAGCCTGGGACAATTTGGTGTCAGAGGTGGGCTACAGTTCCAGTGGGCCCCAGCAGCTTAGAGTGACAGTAATCACATCTTAATGGCTCCAAATTACAAACACCAACCCCAGTCTAGGTAAACAGGTTCTACATGTCCATCAGTTATAGTCAATAAATGACAAGAGCTCAAAGAGCCTTGGACACCATCCAAGGAGAGCCAGAGTCACTGCAGGCCTATTCAACAGCTATCTATACCTTCTGCCTCACTACACAGTGTAACCTCTCTGGAGATTCTCCTGGGCCTTACTGATTAAAATAATTAGATTTCCGATTGTTACAATTCCTATGGGGAATATCCCTATATCCCAGATAATTCGAAAGGTGATATAATTTAGATGGTCAAGGCCCAATATAACCATGTTAAAAGTCGATCTTTTACCCCTTTTCTTCATTTGATATGGCATCAAGTTCAACTCTTTCAATTCCTTTTTACAAGCCGAGACAATACTGTGGTCAATCCAAATTGAACAAGACTTTTCTGATCTTTGTTTCCCTTCAGGGCAACAAATCCATCAGCTCTTTACCTATTCAAGTCTACATGTATAATATAATTCTATTAATACACCTATAGATTAATGTCTGTGGTGTACTGCTACCACATGTTTGCATGTACACTGAAAAGCTTGTCACAGCATTCGCAAAACAATAAATTCAACTTTGAGTGTAAACAAGCAAAACTTGATTTACATGTAACCAGCTGTTTAAACTTGGCTAAATTGAACTTTTCGATTAAATCCTTGATTTTTTAATCTGTGCATATGTATGTGTGCATGCATTATACATGTACATGAGTGACAGCTTAAACACAAACACAGGTAAGATATATGCACCTTCTACACTGGCCTGAGGTCAATTACATAGAGTAAAGGCAGAATGAAACTCACCCTAGTTCAGTCTTGTATGAGAAGACCCTGTTGCCTCTGCATGCCAGAGAAATTTATAAATCGACTGGAAAAACAGGACATTCCGATCAGGGGATGAATTTCAATACCAAGACTAGCAAATCTCCAAGTAATCCCTCCACCGGACTCCTCGATGATTTGTTAGTGCTTATTTTCTGTAAACACTAAACTGCCTGCTGCATTAGAATCGGGCCAGTAATCCACCTACGCCGAGCTCTCCATACAAAGTGTATATGATCGTAAATTCACCAGCGCTGCAGTTAAGGCCGCCTTTTATTTGGTTGGTCGATTTTGTCCCGATTGTAAAAGCTAAGCCCTGAATGACTGTGACTTGCCTCCAGTAAGGTAAAAAGCAAACTAATCAGTAAGGCCGATCTTGAACATTACTCTGCTCCACTAAGCTGTTTGTATACACCGTCGACGACAGCATTCCTCGGTGCACCACCGATACGCCGATATGCCAATAGTCTGCGGACCCTGTCAGTCTGTCCACGGGGGTTTGCAATGGTTTAACTCTAATACTACACACCTCCAACACTACCTGACGTGAATGGGTGATTCTTCTACACCGTGTTACCGGTTTGAGCACAATGCCTCTAACCCAATAGGCACAGGTGGAATAATTACCCTCCTTTCTCCCCCAGTTTTGTCCCCCAATAGAGGGAGGACTATAGACAGCACAGACTGATCCTATAACAAGATTGTATAAGAAGTGAAGGTGAATGTATACACCAGGAAATGTACATCTCTCAGCGGGATGGACAGGTGTTCAGTCTCTGTGTACGATCGCATGGATCAGTTCCCCATAATTAATCCACAGGTAACCCTAACTTCTCTGTTAAGGGGAGATCTCGGTCGGACAAATTGTCTGCCGGTATTGGGCGATTCCATCATTCCACCATTAAAGGAGTACTTACCTTATTTTTGAGTGTGACTATATTTATCAGCAATCGTATTCCAAGCCTTATTATATAAAACTTAGGTTGATAGAATGCGAAATAAAGGAAATATTGACTATTTGTTGCTCGCAACGGCGTGCACTGGGCGCCGCCATTGCACCATTGCGTGACGTTTTTAGATGAGCGGAAGTCAGTTTATACTCATCTAAAAACGTCACAACGTCATGGAGATTTAAGGTTGATCGTGCTGGTCATGCCGATAATTCGCAGGAGAAGGTACCCAGTAAATTCACTGACGTTCTAGTTGATTTTAGAAGTTCAAGTGTAATCATGAAAATGTTTATGAACTTAGAAGCATCGTCGTTCAACTGAAATCACTTTACAATTTCAGAGGACGCTTTTTTAGTTTACCGCTCAGTTTCAAATTTTGTCCAAATTGAATCGGGCAGGTCTCAGCTGAGAAACTTTGGGAAGAAATTGTTCAGTTGGCGAAGATAACCTAAACCAATTTCCTTTTACGAATTCCCCACGTAAGATTTGCCTCGCCAGTTTTTTCCTCGAATTAAAACTCGAACCCAGAGTAATTCAAATGCCGTAGTTGGAACGTCCCTGGATCAAGCGTTAGCCGTGACGTCCTGAATGCTGACGTCATCAGTCACGTCATCTCACAGACAATATGGCGGCGCCAACGTCGACCTCAAAGCGGAAACATGACTTCACAAATTGTAATAAAACTAATAGGGTATCGCCCCCAACGAAAGTAAAATAGTTGGTTATATTTCTTTAAGAGTCCAACCTTTGTAATAGGAACATATATAAAATAAGGTAAGTACTCCTTTAAGTACATTGTCATTCAGAGTATTCTTAAGAGTTCAGTCTTCCATTCCAATAATCAAACACAAAATCCCTCTGATACAAAAAAAGACAGAATAAATGCAGTGACAGTCCAGTTTGTCCAGCTTTAGATCTGACCAGATCTGACACTGCAGCCACTGGATGACCCTGCAGTCCAACTCTGAAATTCTGATACAGTGTGATACATGTAGGAATGTTCTAATTTCAATAAAAATTCAATCATCTCTAAATTAGGAGTGAAAAGCTCATCAGCTAATGAATTTCATTTTGGCACACACATCATCATATGAAATTGATTGAAAATTACATTGTAGTCAAGTCATTCAACATGGATCGAGACCTATGATATTCAACTGGCCTTGGAGACCGACTTGTGGGAAGACCGGGCTAGTGGCTATACAGATAAATTGAGACAATTTGAGACAATTGGTATCACTTAGTTATCAAGAAACAAGTTAGGTCAATACTGTTCTGTGAACTGATTCTCTTTGGTTGAATATTTTACCTGTATCAATATTAAATGAACAAAATGGACATCTACAAATTGCTCAGTTATTATTTTATATGTAGGTTAAACCATATCATACCACACTGCATCTCTAATTTACAATGTTCAAGTTCCCTTGGGGGATCAAGCTACAGTCTCTGAGTGATTTAATTAGCAGGTTAGACACCCCAGGGATCCTTTATTTGGTCTCTTTAGGGGGCACAAAATGTAGATGAGCCTCAGGCATGAAGCCTGAAATCATTTCATGGGGTGGAATTCCTACATGTATAATCTCTACAAAGAAGAAAATGGTTGACTGGATAAGGGAAGATAATCGTAGCTGGAGGGGCTGTGTGAGCTAGTTGGACATGTATGGTCCAGGACTAGATGGGGATGGAGTCAGATCAAGTACACACTATGTTTGGATTATAAACTGGCAGGACAACAGGGGCCACGCAGGTTACATGGAATCGGGGTTGACATTAATCAGGGTCTGTGTGTTCAGGGCTAAGTGACCACTGGCTTATACCGCCTCCATGCCTTCAATCCCTTGGCCAACACTATTCCCAAAACCATTAAACCTTACAAACCTCATTCCTCACAAATATCAATATTTAATTTCTCTGAACAGATTTCATGCACGGATATCCCGTCGTTGGCCTTTTCTTCGAGCTCTCTATCGGATACCAGCTGATTTATTTGAACACTTTAGATTTACATATGGTGTTCACAGGTCTATTGGCCATCAAAAAGGCCCGTAGAAAATAGTTTTGTGTTTGAGGTTAGACCATTGTCACTTGATTGGTTGTTTAGCATGACCAGCCCTCATCAAAATTTTGATGGCAAATAATTAAAATAGATGAGGGACTTACATTTTCATGAGTAAAACTTACTCATTTTCTTCATATGCATCATATTCATATAACTTTAAGCTTACAATTGGTTTGCAATTTAATAATTAATAATAAATAATTATAGCATCTAACATGTGTATTTAAAAAATCAAGGTCATGCTAAACCAATCAACCGACAATGGCCTTATCTGACTTACTCTTTTTAAAAGGCCAGCTACATGTACCAGGCAATGAGAGATGACCAATTACCTGCTCGTCTGGAACAGATTTCATTGGGATCAGAGGAGCAATTGTGTTTAAAATCTTTACACAAAACAGTACAAGAATAAGAGTTTCTAGGTGAGCAATAGGCTGCTCTCCTAAAATTCATTTCAGGTGTGAGGAATCGGTGATCTGAATATATCTTCAACTTGCATTACCCTATGTACAGTAACAGCGCTACATGTACTCTGGCGATTGAACACTTCCCTTGATTGAATTAAGAGATAGTCCAGCCTATGATACAGTACTGGTGTAGAATACCTGTAGGCCATACATACATTGTGGTTTCCTATAGACACACCTGTTTATCTATAAATTTAAAGACAACCTAAGTGGAAACTGATCTCCGGTAAAGTGGTGCCATATCACTATAAAATCAGTTTCCATGACAACAATGAGGATAATGGTGAATAGCTCATGTGGGAACTCAAGGATTTATAGTGAAGCACAGGTAATAAAGGATCTAGGCAGGTGATTAAAACCAAAAGTATAAGAGTCAGGTGAAATTGAACCTGGAGGAGCGGATATCTATTAAATTCGAAGCCAATATTTATTACAGTGTACTTTCCCAGTCAATATCTATTAATTTCACAGTAAAGTAGTTGGCATTCCTGTACAGAAGTTAGTATAGGAAAAGACGAACCCAATTATCACAAGGGGCTATATGTTTATTGTCTGTCAGGACAATAATACCTTGAGGTACAGTATTCCTGAAGTTTGATTACATGTACATGGTATTTATAAAAGTCAAATGAATTTCAAATTTTGATAACAGTTTAAATATACTAACAGTATCCCTGTATGATTTTTCTTCCTCCTTTGAACAGAATATTATTTTCCCATCACATGGAAGTAATTAAACAAAGGAAATGCTACGAAAATAATTATATACAGCAGAATTCCATTCCCTCCTAATAACATGTAAATATGAAACCAAAGTGCCAAGTTTATATAAATATATAAGCTAATGTCCACGAATGTGCGAGGGAGTTAGTCTTATTTATTTCCCCCAATAATAACTGATAATTCTCAGACGACTGCAATCTGGTTTCCACTCAACATCAGTTAACAGGAAATATGAATCATATTAAAGCTCTTTGTGAATCTCACTCGAGCTGTTAACGTAACCAGCTGGAGATGCATTCGAGCATCAACATTCAAATTCCGACGCCATGTGGTCATGGAAATTCTATGGAGTTCAATCCGTCTAATGGACAACGCTGAATGGAAAGGTAAAAAGTACAAATATCGAGCTGAACAGTACAATGTATGTCATAAGTGGAAAATGACACTTGATTGTAAGACTCCTCCAAACCAATTTTCTCGTCTGTGGAAACCAATTCATCTTGATGACAGCATGATTATACCTTATCAGTTACATAACTTACGGCATATTATAATAATATGTACATCGATCGAGCACAAATCCATACCAGTGTGACCAGGCCTCCCGAGGAGTAAATCAAAAGCGAGTGATTCGTCACTCTCCTGAATTTGGCGTTAGGCGAGTGTTTCAGTCACTCTCCTGAAAAGCTTCGCAGGCGAGTGAATTTCAACATCAGCAAGAAAAATAATTGACAACAAACACAGGATTCAGTAAATTTCCATAACTGTCTTTTAAGTAAAACAAACGTACCCGGTTTTCCTTGTCATGATTGCAATTTGCTTGTCGAAACAAGTTGTGATATGACTCCGTCACAATGACAAATAAACCACAGAACAGCGTTCTCAATAGCGGGCGGATATGGCGAGTGTCCAAGGAAAAGTACAACTAGGTATAGAAGCGGCAATCAATCTTAGTCCGAAAACAACAACCAGGCGGAAAGACACCACATATTCCTGTAAGCGATATTATGGACATTTTAGCAGAAACAGGAATAAGAACATCTTGAAAAATTAATACAGGGTCTGAAATAACGGTCGGACATCGGACATGTCCGATCAAAATCCGTCCTACGCAAAAAAAAAAAAATTCTCCGGACAAAATTCTAACTGGGAAACATCATCGGACAAAGTTCAGATCTCATCTTTATTCTTCTTGCAAAGTTTGTCAGATTACATGTAGCTTATTTCTCTCATAAAGCGTAGATAATCATGATTGACAACCCAATGCATTTTGGAAATGGCTGTCATGTACCATGCGGGAATCGTCGTGTTGTTAAAAAACCTGGAAGTTTTGATGAAACTACTATCTGCGCTTGCGTGAGGTATGTTCACCAAAACGAGGGTCGATGTATTGATCAATAGCCCTTATCCCTCTAAAATTTACACTGGTTACAAGTTTTCCGATATCCCCCGAAGTGATATGGTAATGAGCTTTCACCATATATAGCATGTTTTCCGAGACCCCGAGTCGAATGATAACGAACTTCTGCCATTTATGGATGTTTCCGTAAGAGTTCTTGAAAATTTTCGGGAATACACCGGATTGAGGTGGAGATTGCCGATCTAACCCAAATTCACGTTACAGCTTGGAACTTTCACTTTCCAATGATCTGCAGCAACAACAACACCAACGATAAATGGTTGTTGTCAACGACTAACACTTGCCGTTTTCAGCGGTTTTAGGCGAATAATGACAGAGACAGTTTAACAACACGAGTAATTAGGTGTTAATTAAACTATTTTCAATGATCTTGTCAGTCAACAAATTTATTTATGTGAAATTTGGGCACATTATGGACGTAAAAAATAAATAAAAATCATTTTCAACTTTTTTATTGTTCAGCCCCGATACGTCAAGCTGTGTCTCCCCTTAACTTGACTTCTCTTTGTTTCGAGTCGGCTTAAATCAACAGGATGTTTTTCTTCATAAAAATTATTTTATGAAAAATATCTAACAATAATATCATTTTTCCCTGGTGAACTGTTACAAAAAACAACAATTTTTTCTGTGTATTTTCATCATTCCTATACAGTGCCAAAAATGGCAGAGAATGCATCTCCAGCAACTTGACTTCTCTTTGTTTCGATTCAGCTTAAATCAACAGGATGTTTTTCTTCATAAAAATTATTTTATGAAAAACATCTAACAATAATATCATTTTTACCTGGTGAACTGTTACAAAAAAACAAAAAAATTATGTGCATTTTCATCATTCCTACAGTGCCAAAAATGGTCAAGAATGCATCTCCAGCAACCTAGAAACGTTTGGCTTCCGGGCCTAGGCAGCCCCTGGACCCCGGCCTGGGTTTGCTGGGATACTAAAATGTCAGATCAAATTGAAATTCCTTATTTCAGACCCTGTTAATACAGAATTTCCTGGGAGCTAAATATCTTATTCATTCTGAAGATTCCACTTCGTCTCAGTTTCAAGTTACATATTTGCACACAACCTCAGTGCGGCCATCCTTGGCAGCATGGTCCGTAATCGTAATGCATAAACTCAAAACAACAACAACTCGAAATGGGGCCGTCGAAATGTGACTGGACGGTTTACCGATTGCAATTTAGTATATTTGGTTCCGCCAAGGCGTGAGACAGATACTATTTTATTGTAGGAAGAAATATTTTTCAAATGGAGATCATAATGAACTGGCGAGTGATTGATAACTCGCCATTTTCGGAATCGTCGTGAGGCCTGGTGACAGTGGTATATCCACCAGTGTGACCGTGGTATGTCCACCAGTGTGACAGTGGTATATCCACCGGTGTATCCCAGGTTCATAAGGGTATTCACCAGTGTTATAGTGCTTGTCACTTGAATGAACCTTTCCTTATCAGCAATGTATACTTTCCCGTGAAAACTGCACTTTCAGTAACTACATGTATGCGGTTTCGACCGCAAAATTCAGAAAATAAACTGTAATTCATTTGGAGATGAAACCACCATTCTTACCAGGGAATAATTAAATCATAAGACTCATTTAAGAAGTTCAATTCAATGGATGTCCTGCACATTCCACTTTCCTGAGCAGGAAGACTATTCTTACAGTAATCCCTCTAATGATTCAATCACAGGAAGTGAAATGTCCCACCATAAAATCTGAAGTGAAAAATCTATTGAAACAAGAAGTTCACAAAATGGTCCAAAATCCTGAAGATAATCCATTATTTCCTTGTTTATATTTCAATGATTTAATAGAGTGAACAAATTTATTAGAACAGCTGATTGAAATATCTCCCTTAAATTGGGGGTGATTTAATTATTAGAGGGATTATCATTGATGAGCTGAAATTTTTTTGGAAATCTAACATTTTTAAAAAAACATTCAGCTTAAAATTATAGAATTTACAGGACTGATTCTCTGGGAGACAAACAAGTCAAGGGTGTCAATCATAAATTCCCTGAATTTCTGGGCCAAATGAGATGACCAAATTCCAGTGAACTGTAAGTGACAAGACGGCCACAAACATCTGAATCTCTTCAAACAGGATAAATTCATGCAGTTTGTAGACTCTAACATCATCCACAATGTGGAGCATAATTCCCCAGTGCTATTATACTGCAAATATTGTGTGTACAGACGATCCGAAAAAATGGGCCATGCCTTAAAGGCCCCAAAACATGGGAAAAGAAAATATAAACCGTGTAACAGGAGATATTTAATCTCCATTTACTGACCCATCCACGGGACTTGGCCCCTGTGGCCATAGTGCAAACAGGCTTTGATATGAACCTCAAAAATGCCCTCCCAAAAAACTTTGCGGAATTTCATGAGGAAAACAAACAGACCAGCTTCCTGACAGTGGGTAGAAGCTATCTTCCGAGTCCAGAGCTTCGCCCGGCTTCGCACTTCCTTGCACGTCCCAGCGCATTTTTAAGGGTAAACTTTATCCAGAACACGTTCCCCAAGCCATTGCCAAAAGATCTTTCTTTTTTGTTATGTATGGTTATCGTCGTTTAATAGCTATTCAACAAACACGCAGCTATTCGCAAACATACACCAGTTACATCATGTCAGCGGCGGGCACCTTGAAACATTTATCTGCTTTAATATTTCTTCTGATCGAAGGCTGATAAACAACTGACATGCATTCAAACCTTGTTCATGATAGGAATTAGGGTATCCTATTGCAGCCTGTATGTGCTGACAATTAAATGTACTGAACACAGCTGAGATAGATTTGTAAACCTCGACAAATTCCTTTTGAACAAAACTAGGAAAATTGAACCACTGTACAAATGGATGGAGAGAAATTGTCAAGTGTTTTTATTGGGTTGCTTATCGATCTCTAACTGCCAAAAATAGATACCAGTACAATGAGTTGCAAATGTCACTCATTCGGTCCAGAATCAAGAAATGTGTGACAGTATTAGTGTTCACTATCACTAAGATACACTATAATAGGCCCTGTAGCGATGATTCTGATATAAGGTGGGTGCTGTGGTGTCCTTCAAATTTATAAATGCATACATGTATCACTTCAACTCTTTTGTAAGGCTGAAAAAAGGGGTTCAAATTTTTTCCCCCAGTAACAGTGTTATAGAGAGGTTACACCGTAGGATAACACCATAGCTCTGTGGTAGTTAAATATACAATTTATTACTTACTACGTGCGCTCTTGGCTGGGTTGTGGGTTGGTACAACTATTGTACCCTTATCCAGTACACTGACCATTGGTAAGCTATCGTCATATACACCATCTCCATATTAGTTCAGAGTTCAGTCAACTTTCTCACATGTCCCGCTTCATCTGTCAAGTACAATAAAACACACATTTGTATGACATAGGGAATGATATGACATGGTGTTGTGTCGAGATCAATCCCCGGAAACCCCATGGGGCACCAAGTATTTTTGCCCAAAATGGGCACAAAAGGTTACCAACTCTGGCAATGGGAGAATGAGCTGTTTGATGTGGAGAGTACAGTGAGTGAGTGAGTGAGCGAATAGAATTTAACGTCGCTTTCAACAATATTTCAGCTATATCGCGACAAACCAAATAAGCACCACAGTCCAGTTGTGTTCCTGCTACTTCAAAGAAGAAATCACAGACACAGACAGGACGCTTACATGGTGCAATAAAGACAAGTGATATTACAGTGCTAGACATCACATTATCAAGTTCCTGTTGCTTCTCAGCAAAATGCATTGGAGCAACAGGAACTCGTGCCAACCCAACCACTCGGGTGGAGAGTACAACTACATATCATCATGACAGCTCAGAGGATGGTTGATGAATAATTGAGATGCCTCACTTTACACCAAGAGATATATTCACACAAGATTCCTTATTGCAAACATTGAAAGATTTCAACACTGATCAAATGCAACAACAACAACAACAACAAAAAATCGGGATAAATGCATCGATCATTATATTTAGTATATATACATCTATGCCAATCAAAATGCCACAGAAGGTTTCCTCGGAATATCGGTCATGTACGACAAAGCGCCGTGAATTTATGGGATTCCCAATAGTGGGAAATGGACAAGTGAATGCCCATTGTTCTATTTGCTAACATGTTAAGTCACGTTGAATAGAGGAAGATCTCGCCTTACATGAACTGTATCCCTTTTGCACCTTGCATAAAGTCCGACCCCTCAACAGCTAGCCAGGGCCCACAACAGAATTACAGACCTGTACATGTTGGTACAGTTTGATCAGTAAATACATTTTCAAGGAATTTATAGAAATGAAAACCCTATGAACGAAGTGCTGGACAATGTGAGAATATAGACCATATATCTCAGTGAGCCAACATGTGCTAACCGGGTCAAACATACTGCCATCACCGATATATCAGAATGCTAATTTCATCCAGTCTCGATGGAAGCATTAATGCTAGGTACATGTAGCTGTCTATTATTATTGTTCAACACAATATTGACAGTTTAATATGAAGCCATTTCACCGACTTAAGTAAACATATATGCCAATGTATTATTGTCATGGGAATAAAACAGTTGGATCAAAATATTTACATGTACAGAGTTCCCTCGAAGATGTAATTTATTTCTCCATCACCAGTTTCATACATACATTGTACATGTTTACCCTAAACTACATATACATGTATATAGCAGCGAGCCAAGTACAATATTACTGAATGAACCAGTATTGTTCTGGTTTAATTAATATCCACCCTGATCGTCCTGTCTCCAGACCAGTTCTTAACAGTGGGAGGTTATATAATCAGATCACACAAGCGTCTACAAAAAGGCATACAGACCAACAGACAGACACTGAACAGTGATAACTGCCAGACTTAACATCAACTCAATGACGAGGGTTAAATGAACTTAAGTATCAATCTGATTACAAACAGACCCAGAATCTGATTCTCTAACTCAATTATGTCAGAGTGGATCTGTTCTTTTATATAATCACATTGAGTCAAGTTTACATTTACTTCACGGAATCTGTATCATTCAGCCATTGTTCTTTCTGATATCTAGATTGAATATGATATGTAGGATATACAGTAATGTGTCTAATAAATTGCACATATTAAAATACAGTTTAGAGGCCAATTCCAGAGAAGATTGTGTCAATATTCAGCTCTGAGAGGTCAGAACTCTTCGCAATTGGGCTACTGTACAAGATGTTGATAGAAAATAGAAAATGTTGTCTATGTTTTTAAAAATTTAATTGAGTAAATAGCTGGTCTGAAAGTGTTTGAATTATTAAAGAGAATCTATCACCATAGTCATACATGTATACACTAAGCTCTCATGATTCAATGAATACGTGTACTGTAATAATTCCGTGAAGATGGTATTTTTCAGGGTTCTCGTAAAGTATTTCAGTGCAGACCAAGAACACAAGGCTTAATTCATACAGAATAACCAATTTATCATTGTTAACTTTTATGCAAGGCGGCTCAAATGTGCAAGAAGACAGGCGATTTAACCTCCTACCTGTCCATATTTGCTCCATACCATTTTACACCTGTGAGGAATGGAAGTGCAGTGAACATCTTTTCGTAGTTTCTGGTAAGCCTTTACAGTGGTGTTTATGTAAGATCCCAATCACACACAAACACGTCCATGTAGTTTACGTTGTCGTTGAACTTATTGTTCCTGACCCGGCACATGAAAGAAGGATTGTATGAAGGCAAATCTGGTAATAATCTACACTCCGCTCAGGACGGAAAACTCGGGGAAGATGAGGGTCCATGGAACGTGAAGGGAGTGCAATTGGGGCGGCTGTACCACAGAATGGTTATGAAAATATTGACTGGGACCAGGCCAGTACAATAGGGGTGGCGCACACTGGTTCAAATGTACACATATCAATGTATAGAACACCAGATCCATTGGTGGCAATGTGAAGTGGAGAAATGAATACATTTTTTACAACTAGTGGCACCCACCAGGGGACTGTTAAATTGAATACAGCCTGTTAGTGGATGGTGTAAATAGGTTCCAGCGATAAATTACAGGATGCCCTGGTCACTCAAGAGAATATACCCTGTTAACTCTCTGTGTCTGTGGTCAGTAACTGAGAGCTAGGGATAGCTTCCTCTCAAATAACTGACCAGCTAAACTAGGTCCAGGTGGAACTGGACAAAATGGTCAGTATGGGTTCTGCCAGGAATGTGGTCATTTGTGTTTCCAAGACCACCCAATGATCCATACATGGTTATACTTGTCCTATGTGTGACCCAGCCTTTTAATATACATGAAAATTGTGATTATAGTTCTTTGTATGGATTCACAAAAATGTATTCCTACGAAGTAGGCTACAGATCGCAAATTGTCCGGTAATGAGTGAGTCCATCCGAATCCTTTCGTCGGCAAAATAAGGAGAACCGTTGTCATTAGAACCTTGATTTTTGGCATGAACGCGCATTAGGGCATTGTTACCAGCAAGTTCTGATCTGAAATAATTCTGATTAAAATTAGATTGATAATTAACACTTCAGTATATTGTTATAGATATATGTGAACTTTAACGTGTATCCTATTTCACATCGGCCACATCGGGCTTCAAATTCAGGTCAAATTACCCACCGCTAAAAATACCCTGACCCATACCGGTTATGCTCAGGGGAATGACATAGAATCATTATTATCTTGTGCAGAGAAGGTGTTGATCTTGAGTTGAATTACCGTAAACTACATAAATGCTACCTTTCTACTATAGTACTATATATAAAAATTTGTTGTATTGTTGGGAAAATAATGCGATTCAAAAAGTTGTTTTGATCCTGGACAAGGGCACTGAAAACCATTACAGATATGTAAATGTATTTTCACACGTAAAGCTTGAAATCTACTGAACCTATATTATTCAATCTGTTTCCTTTAATTAAAAAATTATAAAATTAAATCGGCGATCGTTATTTATTTTGGAATGAAGGCGCATTAGGAGACTGTTCTGAGCTGACCTACTTTTGATGAAAATTTCTGGTGATTTTTTATGAAAATCACTGGCGATTCTGACTTGGGCGGTGCCCATCTTAATATAGGCAGGATTTCAACTGGGGGTGGGGATTTCCAAGAGTTCAGTTCGCGTTCGAGTCCTAATGCCTACTGTACTTCGTAGGTCCTGTGACGTTAGTCACACTGCTCATGTTAAAAATTAACATGCTCAAACAAGTTAAAAATAACTATATTTACCTTTCTAAAATTGTAGTTTTTGCTCAATAACTTTTGATTAATCATCCATCATTACAAAATCTTCAGGCGACATCAATCAAAAGCTCTTATATTGTTACATGTTGTAAGAGTAATTCCAGCAAAAGTACCCATGGTCTATTTACATGTTGTAAGAGTAATTCCAGCAAAAGTACCCATGGTCTATTTACATGTTGTAACAGTAATTCCAGCAAAAGTACCCATGGTCTATTTACATGTTGTAACAGTAATTCCAGCAAAAGTACCCATGGTCTATTTACATGTTGTAACAGTAATTCCAGCAAAAGTACCCATGGTCTATTTACATGTTGTAACAGTAATTCCAGCAAAAGTACCCATGGTCTATTTACATGTTGTAACAGTAATTCCAGCAAAAGTACCCATGGTCTATTTACATGTTGTAACAGTAATTCCAGCAAAAGTACCCATGGTCTATTTACATGTTGTAACAGTAATTCCAGCAAAAGTACCCATGGTCTATTTACATGTTGTAACAGTAATTCCAGCAAAAGTACCCATGGTCTATTTACATGTTGTAACAGTAATTCCAGCAAAAGTACCCATGGTCTATTTACATGTTGTAACAGTAATTCCAGCAAAAGTACCCATGGTCTATTTACATGTTGTAACAGTAATTCCAGCAAAAGTACCCATGGTCTATTCTTAACAGGCAACAGAATATGTTGCATATTATTATGCAAATTAGATACATGATAATTTATTATTCACCATCTAAGTCGATTGTTCTTGGTCTAATATATTCTAGATGATAGGACTGTCCGTAAAGTTCAGGATTGATAGACAGGCTTCAGTGATTGGTCTTCGAACTGCGCTACAAGCTTTCTCGTTGGCTCGTTATTCATAGCATGGAAGGACTTCCCCCATGACAACGTTTTACAGCATCTTGGTTGAACCATGATGTAAGCATGGCCTCGATTATTGATCTCAGAATTTGTTGGCTAACTTAACCCAGTCAGAGTTCCTACCCTTCGTGAAAGACAAAATTCCAGGAGTTTTCCAGGTCTCTACAACCTTTTTTTCCAGGACCTTTAACTGAATTTTTAGCACCTTTTACCATGTTTCATTCAGCAAATTCAACAACGTACAGAATGAAATGATTATGTATTTCAACTATCATGTTTCATACAGACCTATAGATTGAAGAATAAATTCAGTTTGTCAGAAAGAAATTCCAGTAATTAATAGTGGCAGATATTTTGGGGGGAGATTCAAGGACGTTTCCAGGACTCTTTACAAATATTGTCAGAATTCAAGGATTTCCAGGTCCAGGAATTTATTTTCTCAGAATTGAAGGAAATCCAGGACCCGTATGAACCCTGCCAGTGACTGGCCCAATGTCAGGTGGGTTCAATACTCAACTTCAAATTACCCCTTGATACAATGTTAAATGTGTGCCATCTATTTTTTTTTTAATTATTATTATTTGTCTTGTATTGCATCAATGTTCAGTTAGGCTCATAGAGATTCCTCATCAATTAAGCATCATATTTGAATCAAAGCCTACATGTACCTATTTTGCCAGAACCAATTTTACCTCCACATTAGAGAGGCAGTTAACCTACATCAAGAAAAGTGGTACATCAAGCGAATTGTCTTTAATTTACTTTAGACAAAAATGATTGTATATCCCAAGTCAATTGTATAAATATTCAATGCAAAGAACCTTGATGTCTTTGAAGCTTATGATACCTGTATTACTAGTTTACAGCGTTGAGCATATCATCTTCAGTTCTTTTATCTGTTGTACCTACACGTAATGATAATCACATGTCATCCTTGTGAATTGATATTGTTGTGTTCATAAATAGTAACCATAGCAACATGTTAATGTTTCTCTTAAGAATTGGATCTAAAGGTTATGAAATTTCACTTAAAAGCTGCAAAATTGATGTTCATTGAAAACATATCACTCTGTATTTATTTGAATCTCTGAAATAAAACTATTGGTTAACGGCTGCTGATTATCAATGAATATCAATTTAGTAGCTTTTAATTGAAATTTATAACCTGCAGATCCAATTTGTAAAAGAAAGCTCATGTTGCTATGGTAACTATTTCTGAAAACAATGACATCAGTTCAGAAGAATAATATCAGATTATCAGTAAATGTCATGCAAAAGAACTGAAGATGATCTGCCACTTTTGTCTATTTATCTAACTAATTAATCTCTCGTACATTGTCGATCTGGATAAACCAAGATATGTGGATAATATCGAGGAAATATCTTCTAGTGATAACGCTATGAAATATTCATGCGAGCTCTTTGTCGATATTCTCCGAGATTGAATAAAAAGCCAATCATGACAATTCTGCTTATTCAATTTGAAATTGATAGACATTTCCTTCACGGATATTCAGATTCTCTCCGCGAGACAGTCTTTTAATATTTCCAGCCGCCCGACAGAAAAACAGACTATTCGGCGGGAGCAATCCTTCGAACTTTCAGAAGAACGTTGACCATGAACCATGTCTAGACACAATACTTTATTTGGATACTATTTCACTATATTGTTTACTATTTTGGTCCACATGCCCATGTGTGTAATTACAAGGGGCATTATTTCAAACTTGTTTCTCCCTGATTGGCTAATAGATGTACTTTGAAATTCACACAGGGTTTTTTAGGACTGATGTGAGATATTATTCTGTGATATACATGTATATCTGAGTTGACTGAGATTGGTACATTGGGTGACATCATCAGATTACAACCATAAATGTCTTTATAAGTGCAATTATTTTGGCAACCAGTGATCTAATAAATGACAAAATCTTTGATATCTTTGGAAACCAGATCTACATGTATGTTCCTCTGATCTGGCAATTCAGATTTTCCATTCAGATCCCAAATAATAGAATTAAAAGCTGCAACTGAACTTAATATAACCCGGCCAATCTGAATGTGAGGACAGCCAATCTGAATGTGAGGACAGCGGGGTATAGACTGACAGCCAGACACAACATGTACATTTATATATAAGAAAACAATGCACTAAATATACACATAGTTACCTCACGAGTCACTGTTTTCTCTTAGGTCCAGACCTGATTCTGATCCTTCCAGATTGAAGTCCTGACTTCCAAGGCAGAGTTATGACTGCACCATGAGCAGGGTGGGATCATAATGTTCTAGGCTAGTTGGCTTCAATACACCTGAGCCTATCAGCCCATATGGCTGTCCGTCAAATATGTGCTCAGTAAATTCCTGATAGGCAGGAGGGTGGGATCATAGCCAGTTGTTGTTGTCGATATCACTCGTATATGTATACCTGCACTGAAGCCTGATTGTGCCACAAAAATGTTTTTCAAAATGTGTTTTCAGCCCAACTACTATTCACTTATGTAGTCAGTGGACAGGTATTTAGGCCGGCACATATGGACAGCTTAGAGATCAGTGCTATCTGTGTGGAATATCTTCCTCTGTGTTGAACACCTTCCTAGTAACATAGCTAACAAACAGCCAGGCCTGCCCAGTATAAAAGCTGCTTTCTGAGCTTTTACAATCACCACTATGATAACCACTGAATTCCTATGATTATCATTGACATATGCTGCACTGTTAAAGAGCTTCAATCCTTCCCTATACAGAGGTTCTCAAAGGGTACAGACAATCTGACAATATATTCTGGACTTGAGAACATGACAGGTGTACCAGTTTAGTACCCCGGGTAAAAATACACATGTTGTATTTTTTCCCCTATCTGTCAGAGACAGCCATCACAAACCACATTAACAAGTTATTGTATCTGCAGTCCTTTTGTTGATATAGTTTTTTGGTACCCCACCCTGTGGAGCCTCTGTTTAGACATGAAGCCCCCACAAACCACATGAATCTATATGACCCCCACACATGTATATATATTTTTAATGATATTATTTTTAAGTGTATAATACTATTTTCTGCAAACATCTCGAGGAAGTTGATACACAAATTATGACTGGTTACAGTAAATATTCTAAGATTAACAGTCAATAACCCACAAACTTGGAGAAAGGTTCTGATCTGCCACAACTTGGATGAAGACACTTTAAATTTAAGAGGAAAAAATGAAACTGTTTATAATGTTCTCAAACAGTGCCATCTAGCCAAACAAATAATATATTCCTAATGCTAACAGTAAACAGTCCCCTGGCTCCCCCTTTCTGGAGCCCCAGAGATGAATGATAATCTGTGTGTACACATATGAGGATGCCCCAGATGGTAACAATCATTACTCAGCTTCATCTCCATTAAACATTATGGTGAAACTGTTGATCTATTTATTGTGTAAGCCTATCATTTTCCCATTAATGCCCATGTCAGTGTATCATTAACCACTCAAATTAGGTGTACTCTGGCACTTGGTAAATAGGACTACATGTATATAACAGCAAATATTATACACTCATCCACAATATTGGAATGACCTGATATTAACATATAAATGTGTCCAAATGCTCATAATTTCACTGCTTGCACTTTCTGTATTACAGTCTAGCTGTGTCTCACTTTAATTGCTGTAAATTCTCCAATAATTTATCACTGAAATAAAGGGTGATAATGTAAAACCATATATAGAAGAACTTAAGAACTAAATAATTCAGACAACATTTCAGTTCTATTTTCTGAAGAAAAAAATTGTATGGTTTGCAATAAAAGTTAAAACTAGAGGAAACTCAGCTTCTTTTTGTCATAGATGACCATGATGCATCGGGCATCTATACATGTACATGCAGAGTTCGAATTTGGCACCTGTCCGTCAGTCCGAGACTGGTAAAAAATCAAACGGACTGGTGTGAGTGACTGAACAACAAGTCCGTCGGACTGGTAACAAAAAAGCTCTCAGTTCACTGTGTAAACTATTTCTCTGGGTATCTCCGCACAATTTATAAAGAATGAAAAACGAAATATGTCTGTTTTCGGTTACCCGACCGAGTCTAAATAAATCGTGCGAGTCTAAAAACATTTTCAGCAAATTCCAACGAAATCACGACCACGGCCGCGTTTTACGACAACAACAACAACCGTAAAGCGGCGCGAGCAAAGTCAGCATACCGTAAAGTGTGATTGTAATGCAGCATGGCAAAGCAGGTTGGCGATCTTTTCAGAAAATAAAGCACCCACTTCCAGGTCGGGAATCGAGAAATCAGCAACATGATTACGCTTCACACCTGATCATGTTTACCAGGACAATTATAAACATATTCTCCATCAACTTCGAAAGAAATCTACTGATTTTTTGGCTTGAAATGGTGTTTGTTGAAGCAGTGTTTCGCGACGACACGTGCAGTCAAAGTCGCCGTCAAAGTCTAGCCGACCGTCGGACGGGGTTTATCATCTGTGATTATCTTCACACGCGCTTAAGAAATTCAAGAAATGCACAATTATTAATTTCTTATTTAGTAGCAACCATCACAGAGAGCAAAATATTCATGATGACAAATGTTCCCAGATCACCTTTTATCAGAAGTTCATAATTGTCTAGACAATTATGAGCTTCTGCTATTTTTATTTAATATTAACGGACTAGTAAAAATATTTGCGGACTGGTTACATTATTGGCTCACCAGTCCGGCGGACTGGTTCAAATTTTTCTTAAATTCGAACACTGACATGTATTTCTAAAACAAGATAATTAATTGCACAGGTAGTGATGGGAAAATGTAATTACACACATTACCATCTGATACAGCAAAGTTTAGTGGAGAGTTTCTGAAGCCTACAGTGCAGTTCATGTACTAAGTCTGTTCAACACTGACAGTCACACAGTCTGAAAACTCCAGATCTGCATACAATTGATCATAATTTACATGTATGACAGATGTACACCAATGTACACTCCACCTCTGTACTTTGGATGTTATATTATAACTCACTCCTCACAGCAACAACAAATTCAATGCTATACATACCTGACAACAGGGTGAGTCAGTCAATATGATTTAAAGTCACTTTGAACTATATTTCAGTCATATCACAACATTTGGGTCCTATTCCTTTTCACACCCGAGAACACCACAGACAGAGTGAGTCCTATTCCTTTCTAAAACCGGGACGGTACCCCACGGGTGCATACCTGACAACATCACTGCCGGCTCACTAAACCATGTATATAGACCAATTCGGAAAGGGTTTTATGTCCCTTGTTCCAATTGGGACGTGCTGGTGCAGAGAACTTCAAGTACAATGTACCAGAGGCCCTCACAATTTATTATAGTAATAAAATATTCTATTTTTCTAAAAAGAATAACTTCCTAATATACACAATACAAGATCTATCAGTTCACAAAAGAAAATATTAACAGAATAGTTTTTCAAACAAATATTCTGGAATAGTTTATCAATATATTATTCAAAATAATTGCGGGTGCCTTTGGTAAACATGAAACAAAGGCAACTATTTCCTGGAAGCAGCCTTTTGTACCTCTAACCTCAAAGAGCGGCAGTTACATGTATTCAGAGGGAGATCAGACACTTTCCAGAAAGAGCTATACATGTACCTCCAACCAACACTGCTTTATGCATAGTTCTACTTAGCAATGACTTTGTGCCAAAATATTTTACTGGATGCATGTGCACAAATGTGGAAAATGTCAATTCAGTCCACAAACCCAATATTCCTATGAAGTAGGCTCTCATTTGCAAATTGTCCGGTAATGAGTGAGTCAGTCCATGCGAATCCTTTCTCGGGCAAAATAAAGAGAATCGTTGACATTAGAACCTTGATTTTTGGCATGAACATGCATTAGGGGACTGTTACCAGCAAGTTCTGAGCTGATCTACTTTTGATGAAAATTTGACCTACTTAGGTGACCTATCAACCTCAAATTTGGCAAAAAAATGTCTAATGGCATGCCTCGTTAGACCATGAAAATGCACTTAATTAGGTCAATGTCAGTGTGACTTGACCTAATTGGATCTGTCAGTGTGACCTGACATAATTGGGTCAAGGTCAATGTGGCCTACTTTCTGACCCAATTTCTGACCTAATTAGATGACCTAGAAACCTCAATATTGACGAAAACATGTCTCAATGCCTCCTACGACCAAGGAAATGATCAGTCTTAGGTCAAGGTACACACTTAATTACAACACATATAAGGGAAGTGGGAAGAGGTGCCGACATACTGACAGAGTCACATGGGTTTACAGTATAGTCTTCTGGTTAACCTATTCTAAAGCACATACCAAACCCTACTTTGATCCTGTGACTTTAGTCACACTGTACATATGTGAACTTCTGTATTGCCTTATTATTCCCACAGAACTAGCCTTCACTATTTTCACGGTACATGATTTTGCAAGAACTTAGGTAGTTCCTGCAAAGATATATCTTCCTACTTTGCTATTAAATTGGCATATATGCAAGCTTTACAGAGCTCAATTACATGTATTATGAAAACATAGGTTATTTTTCTCCCGGGTGATGTTGTTGTAGCTATCCATACTGCAAAAAAATATTTATTATCTTTTACTTGGAAACAAATACTCATCAGCATTTACCAGTAAAACAGTGCGAGTAGCCATATATTTGAAAACCAGTTCTAAAGAACTTGACAGTTTTACGTCTGTGGATCATACAAACACATACTGTGTACATATCAGTAAAAGCTGTTGTTCCTGTTTAGAGCACATGAAGTCAACAGGACTTGAAATAATTCTTCCAAGCTTACAATCCAAATATGCTCACCTCATAATTAATTAGTTGAATGGTTTAAATACTTCTTGTGTCACTCATCCTGATTATAAAAGCTGCCATTTATTTTTATTTGCTGAGTTAATCTCGCAGGGAGCCCCGGTGATTGTTACATTCAAGCAGATATCCCATGGTTAAAGTGCCGTCAGTTAAGTTACAGGTTAAATCATTTACATTGGAAGATGACAGAACAAATTAAGCTTTCTATGTTTTTATTGGACTGATGCCTATAAATGTAAAACTATATATTTTATTCCACAACAATTGAATAAAATAACATTTTTTCTCACTGTACAGATTTCTGCTAGACGTAGGATGGCAGGAATTCTGATTGATCTTAACTTCTACACAGTGGCCAATGAAATGAGTTTGTTAGAAATCTTAATTGTGATGGTGATCGACCTTGTGCTAAATCCAGCTGTGCGTTCTTTGGTACTGTGTGGCCTCGAGTCATACGTTGTACATGTATATTCTGCAGAACACTTTTCCAATCTACATCAGATGCATAGTGCAAAACATAACAATTATATACATGTACTATAGTTACCGTAATATATTCAAGTATGCATGTATTATTTGTGTTTGTCTCCAATAGTTCAAGGAAACAATATCTTCAATGACATTTGACATACAATGGCAATCAGCGACAAAAGAAGTAACTCGCTGAGTCTTTAACAGTTTCAGAGATATATATTCACATTTGAAGTCTCGGTAGCGGCGGCGGTAGAGGCGGTGACGGAGCCGTTTCTCATGACAACATCAACATGAGATTGATCTAATCAAAACCCCTCGGCTTTCCCCAAGTGATAGAGACCCATGTGTTGTGTGAATTGGGGAAGAGATAGTTCCATATGGGATGATGAAGATATACCGGTAGTTAGTTACATTCAGGCATATAGGACAGAAATAGAAAAATTATATATCTGTAAAGGGGCATAACTCTGTAAAATATGGGTCGAGGGGAGCCACTTTCGATAGGCATGTGACTTAGCACTCTGTAAAATAAGAACCGAGACAAATAAGCCGTACCGAACACGGATCTACACACTTGTACATTCAGCTACAGCAGGGATTCATAGAAGTCCAAAATTTTGCCACCGGATACTGAAATTTCAGTATTTTTTTTACCGCAATTGAGTTTTTATCAGTTTTTGCCACCGGCGTCCTGATTGCTATTGAGTTTTTTTTGTGTTTTTGCCGCCGCCATATGTAATGGTTCTGAAAAAGAGTTTAAAGCTTAGAATAAAGTAATATAACATCAAATTTGACATAATCATTAACTGTCTTAATTTATTTGAACAAGAATAGAATATTCCATCACCACAAAGTCAGCTTCCTAGGGGTGCAGTCTATCAGAGATGGCTCAATTCCCATCTCCTACCGACAACTGCACCCCAATTAATAGCATTGTTTCAGTTATGAAAATATTTTTGTCAATTTAAATAATCCATATCCTTCCTAATTTGGAATGAACAAGATCTGAATTGCGATATTTAATCCCAATCAGGGGTTTTCCCTAAAATGTTGAACAGGCCTCGAAATATTAAGACAGCACGGGGTGATCAAAAAATTGATCCCCTGATTTTTGGTCCAGGTGATCGATTTTTTTTATCTCCTGGTAGATCAATCAGGTAGCCTAACCAATCGATGCAAATCGACCACCTAAAACTAGAGATTTCATGTTGTATGAATGGATTGGTTTTTCTTAAGTGGAATTGTGCAAAATGACTCAATGTGCATGACAAATTACTAAATTCATTTCAGGAAATATATCCAAGATAAAACTTGACATTTTAAGAACGTGTTTTACCCTCTTAACCCTAGTGCTGTCGATGTCCGAGTGCCAGGCTGTCAAGCAGTGTTGAACCTTTCAAAATGGGTTCAAAAACGGTGTGTCGAGTCGTTGGAATCGACAAATAAAATGAAATAATGGATGATATTTGATGCACGATAATTAATTTGAAATCCTGAACATACATTCGGAACATATTTGGCATTTTACAGCTTTAGAAATATTTAGGAAACGCAATTTGGCAAAAATATTGTACCGTAAAACTCACGTAAGAAATTTTATCACTTTCAGATTACTACGATGGACGGTCTGTTTTGCTTCATTCTGACTAAACAACTTGTCTAAAATCTTATAGATGTCATGATATGTATTCCTGGTTACACTTAGGATAAAGAATACTGAAAATTTATTAAACATTCGGTAAAAATCCTGTTGTTTACGCGACGCGTGGTTTTGGTGAGCGAAGCCAAACGCCATTGTGATTCTGTCGAATTCGGCGCATGCGTACTCAGGCGATATTTTATGGTTGACCAATCAGTATGTCGGGTTACGTCAGGTGATCAGGTTTTCGCGGGGTCAATGAAAAGACTTTAAAACACATGACCATTTTACCCAATAACATCGACGCATTTCTACTACGTGACCCAAATCCCAGTGTGTAAATGAAAACACGAGTTGTTACCCTTCAATTTTTTTATCTCGAGTCGAACGTGGAGAATGTGTTCTTGTAAACAAGGTGCGTTTTAACGAACTTTTCTCAATAAATGACGCGCGTACGTCTAGAGAATTTTTTAAACGGAGTTGTTGGTCGAATTACGAGTTTTAGCATTCACCGGAAATGAGTTTATAGCTGAGAAATTGAATATTTACTGTGTTAAACGCACACACTTCAGTTTTTTTACAGTCCAAATTGAGTTTCCTAGTGAATTTTGCCACCGAATACCGGTGGCAAAAACCGACGTGTATCAATCCCTGTACAGATAACAAAATCTAAGATTATTACATCCGAAAGGGGCATAACTCCGTAAGCCGAGGCGAGTAATCCTTTGTTGGTTGGTAGAATACAACAATATAAACAAGTTTCCAAAATATAGTAGCAATACTGAACACAGTTCTGCAGATATAGTTGGTTACATTCAGGCATATAGGACAGAAATAGAAATTAATATATCAGTAAAGGGGCTTAACTCTGTAAAGTATGGGCCGAGGGGAACCACTTTCGATAGGCGTCTGACTTAGCACTAGTGTAAAATAAGAACCGAGACGATTAAGCTGTACCAAACACGGATCTTCAGATATAACTTGTACATTCAATTATAGATAACAAAATCGGAGATTATTACATCTGAAAGGGGCATAACTCCATAAGCCGATCGAGGCGAATAATCCTTTGTTGGCTTGTAGAATACAGCAATATAAATAAGTTTCCAAAATATAGTAGCTATACCAAACACAGTTCTGCAGATATAGTTGGTTACATTCAGGCATGTAGGACAGAAATAAAAATTAATATATCTGTAAAGGGGCATAACTCTGTAAAATATGAGCCGAGGGGAGCCACTTTCGAAAGGCGTCTGACTTAGCACTTTGTGAAATAAGAACCGAGACGAATAAGCTGTACCGAACACGGATCTGCAGAAATAACTTGTACATTCAGCTACAAATAACAAAATTGGAGATTACTACATCCGAAAGGGGCATAACTCCATAAGCCGAGGCGAATAATCCTTTGTTGGCTTGTAGAATACAACAATATAAATAAGTTTCCAAAATATAATAGCTATACCGAACACAGTTCTGCAGATATAGCTGGTTACATTCAGGCATATACATGTAGGACAGAAACAGAAATTAATATATCTGTAAAGGGGCAGAACTCTGTAAAATATGGGCCGAGGGGCACTAGATAAGTAAGTGTTGAAAATTTGGTGGTTGTGTCTCAAGCGGTTTTGCCTAAAAAGCGGTAACGGATGGACGGACGGACGTACGGACAGACGGACAATACCCCGAGGCCAAAATGGCCGAGGGGTAAAAAGCATCCACTTTGTGGAAATGCTCTAATGAGTACAATTTATGCACAGGACAGGGTATTTGGTGAGAGAAGTTACACCAGGCTGTTTGTTTGTAAGTATATTCATCAGTTCAGGCTGATCTATGCACAGACCACTTGAAGGGACACTCCAATAACACATGGTGGTGGATGTGTTGCTAAGGACCCTAGTAATGTATCACAGTCAGAGATCAGAAACATCAGGAGTTTGGAGGAGGGAGGTTGAGAGATCCAGTCAAGAGGGAAATGACCAATTGAGACTGACACAGTACCACTGTGAGTGATGAATACCTTAGGGTTTCTCTCAGTCAAACATGCAGATCGAGTTAAGGGATCTGCCTTCAAGAATCATTCAGAGTTTCCAGTGACCTTAAAGAGGTAGTAGCGTGATTTTAATTGTTCGGGTAAACTGAACAGCATGATCACTTGCAACATTTGCCAAAAGATTTTCAAGTCGTGAAGTCTTGTATTTCTTATAGGGACTCACCAAACAAAAATATCTTCCTCCATCGTCACATAATTTTTACCCACACCCTTTCCCCCAAAGTCAACTGGATGCTGAATTCATCCATTAAGTGCAATTCTTTGACTTTTTATCTGTCCTAGACATGATTTGATTAAAATTTCATCTGGGATGAGATGAAACATGGGGTTTTCATTGTCCACTCTACATGCTTTACATGCTTGCGAACATATGAAACGTATTAATCAAAATACCCCTCAAAATGGAATCAAAATTCATGTATACTCACCAAATATGTACACTGAACTATATTCACCAGAAGTTCAGACATTGAGGCAATCTACTATGTATTTACATTCCTGCCAGTCTTTTAATTTACAGGTAGAACTTAAGAGCAGGGAGAGGTACTTCTGAACTTAATTACACAAGGGCCATTCCAAGAGCACCCAGGCCTGTAATCATGGAGCCAGGCTGCTGAACAATGATAGAACAGGACAACAACCTTAGTCTTTGACCTGATCAGTTTCCCCAATGTGTACAGAGTGTTTCCTTGAACCAGTCAGGGGTATAGCCCAGGGGGAATCAGGGGCAGTCAGCTGTGAGTTTAAGGCTGATTGAGCAGGCCCTCAGAGCTAACCAGCCTAACAGAGGTCCAATTAAGTCAGCCCCAGGTAGATGGCTGATCCAGCCAGTGAGGTCTGTATTTATGTTAGACTATAAGACTCACAGACAATTAGACTGGAGTCCACCAAACCAGAAAAGGTCAACTTTACACTGTGGCGGTCAAAGAACAGTAATTAGGTAAAAATGTTTGAAGAATTTCACCACCGTCTCAAGCGTATGTCTGTCCATATATTCTGACCGGTTTACCTGTGTGCCGACTTGGTTCCACCTGTTTGCTTCACTTAACATGTACCCTGATCTTTATATTCAGCTTAAGTGAGTCAGCCAAGAGCAATATTGCATAGCCATGGAGAACAGCTTGATCAAGATTAAGCATCCCTGGATGATTATTTTCATCTCAAGTTAATCTTACACATTGATGCAGACAAGTCTGTTCACTCTGAGGAACACCTATAGATACAATTAATAAGGCATATGCTTCATGCATTTAAAATTGCAGACATGGACATGTAGACATCTATAGGCATGCAGGCATGTTTTCCAACGACAAGTATGCGTGTTTACGACAATACTGGTCAATTGGAGGCTCGTGCAATAGGACCAGAAGATTAACTGAACGTGATTGTTCTGCCAGTTGGTTGGTTAAATGAGTCAAAAGTGAAAACCAGGAAGTGACAATCACAGAATCTAGTTGAATATTTGGTAAATTTTTGTGCAAGTCTCCCATTATCAGGAGACTACATGTAACTATTGCCCAGTTAAAAACATATATCCCTAGACTAACAAGCAACAATGTTGCTAAACCAAGAAGCAAAAAGGTTGCTAAAGGTTATAAAATCTGTCTTCACAAGCAACAATGTGATATAAGTTATGTATATCTTCACAAGTAACAATGTTGATATGTTATGAAATTTATCTCTTCAAAAGCAACAACACTGATGTAAGTTGCAAAATTTACCTTCTTACAAGCAAAAATATGTTGGAAAAAAGTTCAAGTATATTGTATCACGGAGATTAGCCGATGCTGGAATTCAAATACTCAGCCAATGAAACCTACATAATTATAGTCTCACTCATGATCCACATAGCGACACTGTGTTTTCCATGTGTAGAAACTGCGCACGAGTGGTAGGGTATGCACGTTTTGAAGAGTTCTGGTGCCGTCTAGCTATTCTAATTTAATGTTACACACTTCTAGTTCTAGTTGATTTGCTTCTGATATTATTGAAATTGGAAAATTCTTTGGAGGTTAAGGAGTCTGGTAATTTTATAACTGACTGAAGTTGTCAAATTTTTAGGGCATTTAATGTGGGAACATCCTTAACTTAGAATTTAGGATATTTACTGCCTTAGAGTGGCTGATTTATTACATCCAGGGCATTTACCAAAATGTGGGTAGAGAAGAGACTCCAGCATTGTGTCCATAGAATGGGGTTAATTATGTCTAGTTCCTGTGACACCTCAAGAATAGAGAGGGAAATATGAGGGTTACCAGTAACAATGGACAAGTAAGGCAGACAGGTACTTCTCCACTACATGTACCTGCCCAGTCCTGGCAGATAAACAACTTCAGCTAACACCTGCCTAAACTGACCCAGATATATCCCCTCCCCGCCCTCCTTCAACTGACAGCTATTGACAACATCATGAAGGTCAACAAGACCATCATTAATGACATGATGCAAACTTTCAATCTTCAATCAGGGAGGATTCCTTGAGTCTCTGGCAATACAGACATGGTCTAAGTACCCAAATACTTGCCAGTGAGGCAGTGATGCACAGATATTCCTCGATATGGGGGGGGGGGGTATTCAGTATTTAGCACATCATTTCATTTATTCTGTTGGCATAGCATTTGTTAATGTTAAATATCGTTAGAAAATCATTTTGATCATAAAAAGTGTTTCAAGGCTCAATATTTTCGTTTCAATATTGCTTACCTGTAGTTTGCAAAACATACATAGTTTCATTTATAAAAGCATTTGAGCGCTCATATTTTTGTTTCTTTTCAATACCATTTCTTTTAGTGTTTTGGTATCATTTAGTTTGTGAAAACTCTGTACTGAACCCAATATGTCTGAAATGACATTGAATCTTCTTATAAAATTGTTAACTTGTTCAGTTAGAAATCATCCGGTTAACACTGAATCAAACGAAAATAACTGAAATTGCTTTTACCCCTGTATTTCTGGAAACAACACTGGCAAATGATAAATGTCAAAGATACACTAAAACAAAAGTACGTTTTAGTTAGTTTAGCTTAGCAAAGCTTAGTTCAAATTGTTGCCACACAAAAACAGTACCAGTTGGTCAACTTGTTTGTGCTCATGAAGCGCATTATCAGCTTCATCAAATAACCTCTGAAAACACGGGCTGTCTCCGCATATAAAAAAGAAGCTAAGGCTGATTAAACTTAATGGTTCATGTATTATCATGAACTTGCCAGGTGGACGGATTTTATCTTTATATTTTATTTCGATTTTTAGTTGGGCACAAGATATTATACACAAAAATATGCCATGAAACAAGCTGATGGATGAACTGTTAACTCTGTTTGCATAACAAATAAATATTTGATTGTTCTCCCATAAATTTTTCAAGCAACAATTTTAACAGCATAAATTAGCTCTCTAATCTCTGGTGAAGCGTGTGAAATGGGATTTCCCACACAGGATATAGGATATCCCCCCCCCCCCCCACTTCACCTTAACTACCAAGGCATTATACATCACCAAAAATACGAAAGTCAACCAAACATGATAAAGTCGAAAGATTAACGAACAACTTCGTCAAATGAACAATATCAATTCTTACTGAAGTTAACGATTAACGTTAAATAATTAGTTACTCATTTGACTTGAGCATGTTCATTGTCAAGATTGTTTTATTTACTTTTTGATAAAAGCCTCCTCATCTGTTGATTTGAATTGTCATCAAATTGGTAATTTACATGTAGCAAAGTTGTTCCTTAATCGTTGACATTAGCTTGTTCATTTGACTTTTGTATCTTTGGCAGTGTTCGCCATTCAATTCTTCTTCGCCTGCAGCAAAAAATAAACAGAAGGGTGCAGGAAATGAAATTAAAAGTAGATAAAAATCCATTTCATCAACAAACACTGCCTGGAGGAGAAGGAAATACATACGTCATATCAAAAACATTTTCTAGCGAAACAGGAAAACTTGGAGCATTAATGGCGGGGGAGTTGCGTTAGTCGGTGAACCGGCAATGAGTTTGAAAAATTGTGTTTGGCACATACAGTATCAATGAACATGTTATCAATGTACATGTAACCAAACTAACCAGATAAGAGCTGAATCTATCAAAGTACCCAGTATGTCAACCACTCACATCAAAGTATCCAGTATGCCAATCACAAACATCAAAGTACCAGTATGCCAATCACTCACATCAAAGTATCATCAAGAATGCAAATCACTAATATCAAAGTACCAAGTATGCCAATAACTGACATCAAAGTAGCGAGTATGTCAATGACCAACATCAAAGTATCCATGCAGTATTCCAATCACTAACATCAAAGTATCCAGTATTCTCAGGAATTGTGGACACTCTCGTGTTCTGGCACATATAGGCACCATCGTGATATGACTGAAATACACTTCAATATATTCGGCTATTTGGTATACATGTAATTAGCATCAATGCAATTTAGGTGATTTTACATGGTTGTTATATGAACATGCTTAGCCTACAAACTACATGTATGGATGAAAAGTTGGTCAGCTTATTATTACATGTACAACTAGCCATATGCCTGCTCTGATTTGAACAGAGTGAGGACACAAAATCAACACAAACTCCATTACAAAATATATATGCATATACCCTAAACTGTGATCTTTTCATCGTCCATGGAGGCATTCTGATCAGCAACAGAATAATAGGCGAACAGCTGGCTTGAGGCACTTCTCATATGGGGCAGTGGTATCCTGACTGGGCCAGGTTATAGAATTAATTGATTTTAAAGTGGCACAGAGTCAAGTGAGCACACACCTTCAAACAAAACCTATTTCATCAGGAATGTCCGGGAATTCTTGCGGGATGATTTTTCTGTCACTGTGCCGAGATTGGGAGACAGCTGCTCAATATTCCGACATTCTTCGACGACAATTTAGCCATGTTTTTTTCTGCAGGGCCATGTACAGTTCTAGCACCTTCCTGCACAAAATACACTCATCAGCTGCTAGGTGATTATAATGGCATCATTTATTTACCTCCAGGTTTTTTTTCTAGGTTTTCTGAGTAATTAACCAACATTGAGAATATATACCTGAAGTTATGTTCCAGTTTCATTCATCGTCTGGGATGGTACCATTATAAACGAGCATCTAGTTTACCGTTTAACTGCCACAACTTGTGATCCAGCAGTTCAGACAAGTTTTTACCGAATACAAATTCCCAATTCAGAAACAATTTTCATAGCAATATTTGCACGTTCTAAACTCTGTCAACAAAAATAGAGTTATGTAATATAACTTTGAGGGGAAGTCTTTGATCCCTATAAGCAAACAGTTGATTGGCCAATGTACACTGGCAGAGAGCTTAAGCATGTTGACCAAACATGTCCATGGTCAGTTGAGTGTTAGCCAGCAATGGCACAAGACAATACATACCTGTTAGGTAAACATTCATGAAAAGGTCAACAGAGAAGGTTGATTTTATTACCCTGCTTGACTGACTTCTTTATTTTATAGGTTAAACTGAATATTACACTCTGCATTCATACAAACATATTGTGTATTCCATGTGTATTTTCTGAGATTATCAGTTTCTGGAACATATGACTGGCAAACTTCACAACTTCTGTATCAATCTCCCATCTTAATTTGTAACCTAAGTCAAGGCAACTCCATCTGACTCAGGGGTCGAAATATTCAAAATAATTTCCATGTCATACGAGACAAGTGACCAAAAAGTGTACCTGTCATCTTTAAGAATTTTATTTGAATGTTGAAATTGTCAAGTACATGTGTAATTCAAGTTTAATGGCAAAGCTACATGTTGTAAGTTACCAATATATTAATGACATCTTTTCTTTCATGCACTAATTAGCTAATTAACATTAACTAATGAATTTTGTCAAAGATATATTTTGAACACACAAAAAAAAAAATTATCGGCTACCTTTCACTGAAGACCTGTACTTTATTTCTCTGTCTCTTTCAAAAATTACCTGTCAAGGACATGCAGATACATGTAGACAGCTGTAAATTTCAACCCGTGACGACAGTGTGCAGAAGAAAAAAAAATGACATGCATGCGCATTCGGTCTGTGTTCGAGAGAGATTGGAACTGCCCTCCAATACATCTTGTAACAGAATTAACAAGTTTTATGCTAAATTATTACACAAAAACATATGGTACAATGTCTTGTTTAACTGTGTCATGCTGAGCCCACTCCACTCTCTTTCCAAGCAGAGGAGGCTGAATGGCCGAGAGCCATGCACACAAAAGCTGCACGCCACAATTTCAACGCCAGAGACTGTGCAATCAGAGGGTAAGTTCTGTACCAGCAGGAACACTAAATACCATCCAGCAAACCTTCCCCCAGTAGAAAGACCATGCAGTCACATTCATAGAGTGGACCATGTGACCTTGATTCTTATTATGTTGAGATCAAAGACAGATAAATTTGACCAAGGGGTAAAATAGTGTGTACAATGTAACTTGGGATGAATTGGCAAATGTCCACTTCTACAGGTGATTTGTTGATCAAATACAAATGTCCATGTATAAATCAAACAAATAACTGAAAGAGAGCAAATCTGTACATGCATTCCAGGTATGGTCAAACTGAGGTCAAAAGTACACATATATAGATGTATAAGGGACCTGTGATCTACCAGGCATGACTGCTTGACAAACAAATTTTCAATATTTAATTTTATCACAAAAATCAATACTGGATGCATGGCAAATAAATTTAACCAGAATATTCAAAAGTATGGCTTGAATTCTTTGCAAATAACATCAAAATATATTGAGCAGAACTGTGGAAAATCATTCAACATGACGTTCTGTATTCAAACTGGACACCACCACCCCCACCCACATGCAATCACCAAGATATTTATATCCACATAAATGATAAGTCAATCTTAGAGTGTACAAGTAATTCTTACCTGTTTCACATACTCCAATTGCCAGAACAAGGAATTACTAATAATTTCCAGTCAAGCAGTTACAGAAAGTACAGACGATCTAGAAGTACAACACACTCTATTACTGTATATGAGAATTTGTCACCTGTTCAGGTAGAACTGCTGGTACGCTATCCTAGAGCTGAGCCACTTCACTGTAGGAATTCTCCACACTGATATCAAATTATATCTGATAGCACACATCCGCTCGCTCGGCGACCAGAAATGCTGGCGGCTGAGCTGGCTGAGAGATTTGGTTCTGATTACAGAGTCAGGTAAATTCTCAGGTGACTCGAGAGTATTATATAGGACCCATGTGAGGTCGTCCTTGTCAATCTCGATCTACCCAGCCTATCAGCCTACCCAAGCAAAACACAACTGGCAGACATCAGCTGACTGAGCGGGTCCACTTCAGCTGTGTATCTGACATACAGCAGCTCTGCCAGCCCAGAGTTGAACGTTGATAGCCTGGGGGTACAGGCAACCATCACAATGGACTCACTCACAGCCCGTTAATGCAGTCAAAGATCCTTATCTCACCTGTAATTAACGTACCATTCCTCGATAAATACCTGGCTGTGACAGAAAAAAATCCATTCAAAACATATTAAATATTCCTCTAGAGGTGTCAAGCCTACTGTCTTAAAGGGGGTATATTGTAGGGAGAATGAAGAAGAGTCTCGCAAAATACATGTAGTTCATCCCATTGACGACCTACTTAAGAGACAGAAAATGGGGCAGTTTATTTTAGAAGCCTGAATGCTGAACTACGAAGCTACAATGTTGGCTGACATGAAGAGCTGGATTCCTCTATTCCAGGAAATAATTTGCCTTTGTCAGACAAATATACCTAAGGCACATACAACAGTCTGCTTGAGTATACAATTAGTTCAGATTTCCAACTTTATTGATTACACAGACTGTGATGTTAACATTATAGCTTAATGAAAAGTAAAATTAAGCATATACATGCATTATGTGAATGTAGCTACATGTAATGAAGAGTAATGAAAACCCAAGCAGTTGAAGTCCCCCGATGTTGAAAATACTGATTTGGCTTGGAACCATTATGGCCAGTGCCCGGCATGCAAAGCAATCCCAAGCGAAATTCACTGGAAGGGTACCCACAATTACCAAATTTGTCCTGAAAAGAAAATTTGGCATGGCCCCCCGATGGCACATTACCTACAAGTGGATCGGCAGGAAAATCCTGAGTGAGATCTTGAGGCAAGGTACTCGCATACCAAATTTGCAAAAAACCTGTTCAGGTTTTCAGAAGTTGTTGTCCAGAAACGAAATTTTAGCTTGGCCCCCCAGGTGATGCCACCTATAGGCGAGGTGGTGAATCCGGCTATTGGTGGCATCACCTGGGGGCCAAGCTGTAATTATGTGCTTGGACAACTTTTGAAAACCTGAACGGATTCTTTCAAAAACAAAGTTGTCCAGACGGACGGGTGTCAGGGAACAATTAGCTCTTTGGGCGTCGAAGGATAATAACCTGTCGATCAGGATGTTACCATAGTTACTATTACATTCAACTCTCTAACACTTCAATCACAGGAAGGACATTTTCCGACACAAAAATATTATAGTCGATGAAATGGGGAAAAAACATGACCACGTATATGTAGTTCCTCTTACATCAATCTAATTAAAATTAAATCCTAACTGCTTCCCCATTTGGATATGTCGCTTGCAGGATCTAACCGGCTTGCAGTAACGCGCGTGTTGACCAATCCCGAGAGGTTTTCATAGTGCTTTGAAGGGAACGTAATGACAAGTGCTTTCTGGTTGGCTCAGCTGAAGCACACGCCAAGCTGTGGGGGAATCTTCTGATGTTGCCGCCCTCCCGACAGGTTGGCGCCATAATGCGGGGTGGAATTATGGACTCGTCCTTGGCGTAACCTTGAGTTAACGCAGAGTCCATGAACCTATCGCCCTGCCCGACTCAAGTAAAGTAGTTAAAATGCGGTCGTGATGTCATAAGACTATTAAATATTCATGAGCTGGGCGCCCGAACACAAAATTCAATTGAAATCAGTAAGATCCTACATACCGACATATACGATTGGGGAGCATTGATAGGATATTAATTTATTAAGATTGCACTTACATTTAGGATTATCCAATTTATTAGAGTATGTAACTGAACAAAATCAAAGGATGATCAAATATCAATAGGGTGAATGGAATTATAACATCATTTACTGTAACAGTCGGGTAAGTGAATTGTTAGAATACTGTCACCTGTCCTCATCAACATGTCCGTAACAACACAAGCATTCAATTAAACCAAATGGATTTATTGAAAATGCAATCAGAAATTGTCCAGTCCACTCGATTTCAGGGAGCTGTCAGTTGTTGGCCTGTTAGTGTATAACTGAAAGTGGAAAATCCAGAGTGTTTCGTTCAAATTTGAACTTTTCCAGTCCATTTATAATAATGTTTTCACTACATGTAGAACCTATAAAACTGTCATGTAGAACCTAAAACTGTCCAGATGTGCCTGAAGATGTCAAATTATTACCTCCTGGCATTATAAAGTAATACAATACATTGCCATGTGTACAGCATGCATACTACGAAAATTACTGCAAGATTTGTGAGTAACTGAAACTTTGATATTTTAAATGCAGAGGGGTGGGGACAACCATGGAGGTAATGGACTATAAGTTTCTGAATATACGAGGTTATGGGTGGCACAAGGTTTACATGTAGCTCTGTAGACAGAGGATGGCGATAGGTACAACCCCTGGGGTATAATGGATGTGTTTGATACATCTCCAGAATATACGAGGTTAAAGGGTGGGACTCAGTTCCTTGGGGTGGGGACAACTCATGGAGTGGGACTGGCAAAGCTTAGTTCTCGAGATTGGACAGTGGGGCTCAGTACCTTGGGCAGGGCTCGAAATGTTCAAAATAATTTACTGGTCACACGAAACAGGTGACCAAAAAGTTTACCTGTCACCTTCGAGAATTACCTGAACATATGATCATTGAAATTATCAGGTACATGTAGTTCTAGATCAATGACAAAGCTGCAGATGTTGCAGGCTACTAAACTAATGACATCTTGTTTGCATACCCTATTTAGCAGCTGTTTTGATTGAATTTTGTCAAAGATATATTTTGAACACCAAAGAAAATTATTGGCTACCTCTCATTGGAGACAGGTACTTTATTTCTCTACCTGTCTCTTTCAAAAATTACCTGTAGACAGCTGTACATTTCGGCCCCTGTTGGGGGTGGAATAAAACTCTCCGTGGCAATTGCACTTGTCATTTGGGCATGCGAGGCAGAATGACGTACGGTACTTGCGCTACCTTTAAACTCAGAGACCTTGAAGAGAAAGACAGATCATAAACATTTAATGAGAAAACTGAACCGGATCATTGATGCCAGCCAGCCTGAGCCAATCAGACATCATCAATCTATACGACGGATATTGCTTCCCAATCTATACAAAAATTAACAATATATCACCTGTATAGGTCACCCTGCCACCCCAATGTCTCGAATCTATATGTTCAGATCATCTACATGGGGATCTGGCAGTCTCATGGTCTAGTCTAGCTTCAGGCTAATCCTCCTTTTAACTCTTTCCCTCTTAGACTTCAACTCATGGATACATTTCAATTTTCATACTTCTCCAGCGATGTAAAATATCCCGTTTTATGTCCCATGTCATGTGGAGAAATATTTACCAATGGTCTCCCATAGACCCATTCTCCGTGATTTGTTCACGTTTTTACCAATACCAGCAACATTTATTCTAAAAATAGGTAATCTTGCGAGAAAATGTGTTGTATTTGCTTTCCGTCTGTTGGAAATCACGAAAAAAGCGAAGAAATTGTCGCATTTTAGCTGCGTTTTGCAGCGTTCTGTTGTTGTTGTTCCGCTGCCATTCCTAGGTTGTCGTATACCATTCTAAAGCTAATTCTTCGTTTGCAGGTTTTGAACGAGCTAAAACTGGAAAATCCCATATACTTGCTTTAAGGAGAATGAAGACGGTAACCTATGTTTAGAAGCTGAAAATAAAACAGCATCACTGATTGGCCAAGGCTGACAAACTTTTTCATCACGCCCGGCGTGATTGAAGCATACTGTTTGCGCGTGGTCGCCATGGCCACTGCAGCGTCACCAAAAAAGAATGGCGCATCAACATTTTATAACGGAGATAAACAGCTCCCGGGAAATTATGTAAAATAAACTCAGATGGGCAGATTTGACGAGTTGGTCATCAAGGTTAGATACTTCGGTAGTTTGTGCCCGCGTTTAGGCCAAAAAAAAAAAAATTGTTTGTTTCCGGTAACGGGCTCAAATTTTCCAGGGTCGGTCGGTCGGTTTTTTTTTTTTTTTTTTTTTTTTTTTTTTAATTCTCGAACCTCTTCCAGTGAGGAAAGTACCCATAATGGTTTACAGAATCTGGACCGGTTTGTGAAGCAGAGTTTCTTTCAACAGAAAATAAAGAAACAACTA
>JAVTVY010008005.1:0-47024 GCA_036873755.1 Hanleya hanleyi
GGACGTTGAATTGAATTGAATTGAATTTATTCACCTATATTAGCATCACACATGTACATCAATGGCATTCAGAATCGAAGTCATAAATAAATATTCTTAAATGGTGCCGATTATATATAATTTGGCGGGAATAAAACCCCAAGGGGCTTGTTCTATCCCAGAAGAAACACAAAACATTTATATAATGATCATCGACGCTTGATGAGGAATAAAAAAGCAATATAGCATATCTAGATAAATACCCATGCAATAACTGTGAAGCAGGTCAGTTTTCAACGAGGTGCTGTTTTAGTTTTGATTTAAATAATGAGATAGAGTTGATACTCTTAATGGATAGAGGCAACTTGTTCCACTCCCGAGGTCCTTTAATTTTGAGAGAATAAAATGATAGATTTGAGCGATAGATTGGCATATATAGATTGAAAAGCTGCCCCCAAGTGTTGTATCGATGTACATCAGATTGTTTTGTGAAATATGTCTGAAAATCTAACGGTAGTGAGTCTAGATGATGGACAAATTTATGGACGGTTAATAGACAGGAGTACAAGTTCAGCTTATGTTATTGCAAAATGCTAAATTCTGTAAATAATGGTAATGTATGGTCACGTCTTTCTGATAGTGTTATCACTCTTATGGCGCGTTTTTGTAGCAAAAATAAAGAATTTAAATGAGTAGTGAATGTGTTCGCCCATAGCACGTTACAATACGACAAATAAGGTAGTATCATTGAATAGTAAAGAATAAATAAAGTTCTTTTATTTATGACATTTTTAATATGGTTGATGATCCCTATGTTCCGTGATATCTTATTGGATATGTAATTAATATGAGATTTCCAGTTTAGCTGATCATTGAGATATATACCTAAGAATTTAAACTGGTGAACACGCTCTATTTCTGTTCCGCAAATAAACAATGGGGGAATAAGCGTTGTTGGTCTATGTACGTTGGGTTGTATTAACATATATTTCGTTTTCTTTATATTTAATGACAATCGATTGCAGCAAAATCAGGTATGCAGCTTTTGAAGTTCCTGTGACATGGTAGTAATAGCATCGGATAGATCTGTGGATGAAAATACAACGCTGGTGTCATCAGCGAACAAAACAGTTTTTAATACATCTGTTGCATTGCTTATATCATTAATATAGAGAAGAAAAAGGACGAGTCCTAAGATCGATCCTTGGGGAACACCACACGCTACAGGCATTGGCTCAGATAAGGTGCCGTTGTGAACTACAGTTTGTGACCGATCCGACAGATAGCTATTAAACCAAGTATTTGACAGACCGCGAAAGCCATAGTGTTCAAGTTTCGATAGTAAAATATTATGGTTGACGGTGTCAAATGCTTTGGATAGATCAAGCAAAGAAACAATACTATAGCGTTTAGATTCTTTGGCAGAGATCAGTGTGTCATATAAAGAGCACGCTGCTAGAGAACTCGAATGATTGGCTCGAAAACCGTATTGGCTCCGGGAGATAGTCCCATTTGCATTTAAAAAGTCTGTTATTTTAATGACAGCAAGTTTCTCAAGTATTTTGCTGAAACACGGTAGGACAGATATAGGTCTATAATTAGATAAAGTTGAGGGATCATCAGATTTGAAAATAGGAGTTACTTTTGCTCGTTTTAACAAGTTAGGTACTATCCCTGATGTAAATGATGCATTCAGTATAGAACATAATGGGGAAGAAATATGATCAGAGACTACTTTAATTACATGTCATCCAAACCAGGCGATGTAGATTTTAGATTTAGTGTTGTTTGTTTCACCTCATCAGGGGTTACATGTGCAAATTGAAAATTATTGGGAACAGGGTTACCGAGATAATCATTGAAATTTGACGATGATGTTGGAATTTGACTGTCGAGATTCGAGGCAACTGTACTAAAATATTCATTAAGTTTGTTAGCTATAGTTTGGTTGTCGGTTATCGTCTCGCCATTTATATAAAATGATTCGGGGGTTTGCTTGGATTTGTTTTTATTCATAAGTTAGTTTAATACCTTCCATGTTCCTCTAATATCCAGATTACTTTCGTTAAATTTTTGTTCAAAATATTGTTTTCTAGAAATTCGAATGGTATGATTTAATTTGTTTCTGTAGTCTCTATATTGTTTGCGAATGGTGCCATCTTGAGTAATAAGGTGTAGTCGGTAAAGTCTATTTTTTTCATGTATAGAGTTCAAAATTCCATAGGTTATCCAAGGTTTAATAATCTTGTTTGTCGAAATAGTAAAAGTGGTCAAGGGGAAACATTCATCATAAATGGGGTTAAATTGAGAGAGGAAATCATTCAGTAAAATATTAGGATCATTACAATGTTCATCAATGTGGCTCCAGTCTGTTTCGCGAATTCTATGTAGAAATGTCTTTTTGCGCTGGGGTGTTTTTACGGTATGTTATGTTTTGTTGGGCCGGTTTACAACTTAGAACTGTTTTTTATATATGGAATATCGGGAAGTGATCTGTAATGTCAGTTAGAAAAATGCCTGACAATAAGTTTTCTTCGTGGAAATTTGTGAATATATGGTCTATAAGTGTTGCTGTTCGTTCTCGGACTCTTGTTGGCTTTGTGATCAACAGAAAGAAGTAGTGTGATTTCAAAGTTTCAAAGTAGTCCTTGGATGGTAGGTGTCTGTCTGTTTTATAAAGATCTATGTTGATGTCTCCCATCAATACACAGTTATTTTTTGGACAACGGGTGACTTTAGGACTGAGAGCAAATAGTTATTAAAAATGTTTACGTTTTTGCCAGGTGGTCGGTAAAATAATCCCACTATGTATTTTTTGTTATTCAATGTAATTTCCAGGAAGAGGGATTCATACTCGCCATCGTCACTAAAGCTTGAAAGATCCTCTCGAACTGTACAACTTTTTATATTTTCATTGACATAAAAAATTAATCCGCCCCCTCTTTTTTTGCCCTTGATGATGGAAATGGTATATAGCCAGGTATGTCAAATAACTTCTCAGTAGCAGGATTTAACCAACTTTCCGAAAAACCCAGAACAGAAAATTCGAATTTTAAATTATGTATGAAACCAGTAATTTCTGAGAAATGCTTTTTAAGGTTTCTGGCATTTAAGTGCAAAAAGGACAATGCAGTTGCATTACTTTGAACATGCGGTATGTTTGTATCAGAGAGGAAAGTTGTCTCACTGTAATAGTTTGACTGGTGACTATTAACATTATTCCAGTGAGCTATTTCGACATCGTTATCATCAATCAACGCTTTACAGTGATCGATGTCATTTAATTCGAGCGGATTGAAACACATGTTATCTAGAAATTAAAGATGCATCGGAGAAGGCACAGGAATGTCGGGAATAGTTTCTGTTAAAATTTCGTCGTCAAAAAACGGAAGAAATGAGAATAAATTAGGGAGTGGAACATCCTCAGTATTAATATTATTATCCATAAGGCAATGCAATAATATAGACTGGCTGACCTAGAATCACAGTGCATGATACATAATTAGATAAATGTACAAAAACAAGTGCAAGGAATAACATAAAGCTATTGATGTTCTGCGTGCTAAACGTTTGGCACATGTAGGTGATGAACGAGGTGTGCGGAAAACCACATTCTGTAAAACTAAGGTATGTTTTAATGTAAAAAATATACAGAACCAACAAGATGAAAAGCGATGATCCTGGGTGGATTTTGGAAAATGCCATAAATGGCTGATTTCTGCTCTGTCAGATTAAAAGATATAGTAAGAAAATAAAATAAACTATATACTTTAGTCATCTACAAGACAGAAGTAACTGTTGTGGTATAATAGATTATTTAAATACTGTACCTATATTACAGTCGTTGAGATATTTTCCCAATCAAATCCGCGAAGTAAGCCTATAATGCGACACACTGTCAAATGACTCAGAACCGGTTTGAAACATTATAATCTACGGCGATATTTTTCGTGCCAACAAATGACACGGATCGACCTCTGTGAGCACAAACCGTGTGTCATTGCGCTCTGGCCAAATAAAACGGCTCGGGAATTTCACGCACCTGACCCGAGATTTTCAATTCGTTTTGAATAGAGAAGGAACGGATCGAGAGGGAAAAAGACGTGCCTTGAAAGTAATTGCATTCAGATTACGCGGTTGAGGTAGCTTAATATGTTGTTATGTAAATCTTGAATAGGTATTTTTAGTTGTACAACCGTGGCAGAACACGTTTGACCTCAGAAATCAGAAATCCGAGCAAAATTAAAGGTCGTGCGAACCTACAATTAACAACATAATTTGGCCAGCGCCGTCGTGAACCGATTTGCATATATACATGACAGGCAAATTCTACAAAGTGTTTACCACGTACAAAATGTCGGACATAAATGTGTCCAATACTTGACACAATATTAACGTGAACCATTCGTACACATGGACGTTTTCGTAATAAATCTAAGTACATTTGCTACTAGTTTTACCTGCTTGTTGAACACATAGATTTTAAAAATATTATTATGGGTCATAGAATACATATTATTGCATATACTACATATGTCCATTTGGACAAATTAACTGCAACCTGCCATGACCGACAGTCTGTCTAAATGCAACACCAGGTTGAGCATACTCATTCATTATTATGGGGCATTGCTATTTTCGGGACTTAATTTCATAGCAATATATAGAGCATAAACAGGAGCGGTGTAAAAATGCATGTAATTTTTATCAAGGCATGGAGCATTGAAATTCGGACAGTTCAAAGGAACCCTGTCTAAACCGACATTCCAGTCATAATCATATTTGTGTGACCACCATGTATATTTTCGCATCGATTGTCTCAGATGATGTATGATCAGATGTCGGTCCAGAGAGGGACCAAAACAAATTAACTGTAACCTGTCTTGAACGACAGTCAGCCTAATTGCATTATCTGGTTGAGCATACTCGTTGTGTGCATTATTCGGGACTTACTCATGTCGGTCAAGTACTGACTCATTTCATAGCGAAAAATAGAACACTAGAGCATAGACAAGAACGAAAATTCAGCAATTCCGATAAATCCCGCATAAACCGAACATCTGATCAAAATGACTGATTTTCACGTGTCAATTATTCCATGTGTTGAGCTAATATTCAGGTGTTCCACTGTGTAGCTTTACGTAGTAAGAAGTATTATCCCTTCGAATAACGACAAAAAATATATATACATTCATTGACGTATTTTCACACTAGAACAGAAACCGCCTAGACCGATGGTTAGATCTGTACATCAGGTTGAACAAAATGTTCTAACGGATTGAATTCAAGGCGAGGATTCATACCAGTAACTATTTACAATACACTGGATATCTGCAATTTTTATCATGGCATGGGACATTGGAATTCGGACAATTCAAACGAAACCTGTCCAAACCGACACTCTAGTCACAATGATATTTATTTAACCTCTATATATATATTATTTCAGCATCGATTCTTTCAAAGAAGGTTAGATTCATTAGATGTCGGTCTAGAGACGTACCGTCACATAAAAGTCAATATTTCTCTTTGATAATATTTCCTTTGGTAGCTTGTACTATGAACCTCTGTAGACACTGTTAATGTCCAAACGCCCGTTAATGTCCAAATTGGACATTAACACGCAGCGAGTGCGTGTTAATGTCCTAAGTTTGGACATTAACCGCCTCTTATTGTCCTAGGGCAAATTTGGACATTAGCGGTCGACCTGCAACTGATTTTTTTTCAATATGTACAAGTTGCGTCTTAATGTCCTAACAGTCCATAGTCCGTAGTTCGTTTTTTTACTAATTCAATATCTTGTGGTCATATCGATTCCTCGCAGTGTAAGATGGATATATGAACATGGGCTGTAGTCTCACAAAGCGATTTCGCCCTGTCTTGGTGTTTTTAAATGTTTTCTTGTGTTCATTAACAGTCCATACTCCGTAGTCCGTAGTTCGTTTTTTCACTAATTCAATATCTGTGGTCATATCGATTCCTCGTAGTGCAAGATGGATGTATTAACACAGGTTGTAGTCTCGCAAAGCGATTTCGCTGTGTCTTGGTGTTTTTTCAATGCTTTCTTCTGCTCATTATTAAGTTCATAGTCCGTAGTTCGTTTTTTCACTAATTCAATAAATGGTCTCAATGAAATTTTGGAACAGAGGCGGGACTGTTTTAGGACAATAACAGTCGAAGTGATACATATCGACCGCTAATGTCCAAAGTTTGGACGATAACATTCATGCTGGCGTCTTATTGTCCTACGTGGGACATTAACACGCACTCGTTGCGTGTTAATGCCCAATTTGGACATTAACGGGCGTTTGGACATTAACAGTGTCTACAAACCTCTACTAGAATAACTTACGAACATGTCGAATTGTCGGTGCCCGCCAATCTAATCAGTTTGTCAGTATACTTTAAATGTAATGTACAGTACTTCTTCACAAGTTGAGTTGGCGCGTTTGGCCTATAGCATACTTATCAGTGCTAATAACCTTGCTGGGCAAGTGATCTTCCGTCATGTAATGACTTGGGAATCGTACAACAGAATACATGTATACATTTAAAAAGTTCGATTTTCTATCTGGCTGAAGATCTGGACACATTGCAAGAATCATTATCCTGTTCATATCAAAATCGTTTCAGTTGACCATTACCGGACTCATCATTTAACAGGGCATGAAAAATATATATTTCAGCAACAACATGAAAAGGTAAAACTGAACTGTACCTTGTTTATCGATAGCCCTGTGAGCAGTTGAAAGTCACTTTTATGTTACCTGCGGTATGCTATTTTGTGCTGTAGAATTGAACAGTTCCATATAGGCACAGTTTATCACCGTCAATAACACAATGTCAAATGAATGACGCTTGTTTTGATCGAGCTGATCACGGTTTGCAGGACGAATGTCTAACCCACGTATCCTTCGGCCCTTCTCTGGTCTCCAAAATCATTTCAGTGCCCTGTCGTCGGATTCTCGTCTGAAACTTGAGTGACTGCCGTAGACCAAATGCCGTGTCCGACATTTTCCCCCTAATCGCCATCAGGTTGGGCGGTAAATCTGTACGAACTGTTTTCCGGGTCTTGCGCAAATTAAAAATTTCCGACAGGACTTTATCTTTATCCTGATCTGTTAGGAGAGTAATTATAATCGCTGGTGGTGGATCTGTGTCTCCTTCTCTAGGTTTCAAACCACGACGTAGTGGTAATATGTGGCAGGACACCAGTACCATTTTGTTTACATACTCGCGATCCAGTTTGAGGTCATCTATGAAAAAATTTCGGTATTTTCCTTGACACACTCAACCGGAATTCCGTAAATTCTTAAATTACGTTTTCTGTCATGAACTTCAGATAATGTTACCTTTTCCTGTAAGGCGTGTATTTGAGCTAGTAATTCTTCTTTTGTTTCTGGAATTGCGACGGTTTTTAGCTTTTGTATCTCATCGCCATAGAAGTTCAACGATTCTGTGTGCTCGTTGACCTTTTTCGTCAAGTCCCGCATAGCGTTCTCTACCCCCTTGATCTCAGTTTTCAACGTAGAGACGATTGCATCCATTTTTTTTATCCAATTTATCCTGCCCAAGCAAAATTTCTTTTAAAGTACCTTCCATATTCAAACCGGTTTGTTCTGTTGTCGGCGTCGCCATATTGCTTCTCACGGGCACACTTTGCACGGATTCAGCTATAGCACTCGTTGGAAGGAGAGGCCCCTCTGGCAAAGTTTTTTGTGAACTTCTCAGGCAGTAATCCCGAATACTGGCTTTACTTTTTTTAGCAGTTGATTTGTCCTTCTTAGGAGGCATTTAAACGGTACAGCTATACCAACTTATCATCTCTGACAGAGCAGAAAATTGAAAAAAATCAGGAGCTGATTTTCAACCGTGTGGTTCGTTCCGCCATCTTGAGAGCCTCCTCACTTCCTCTTCCAGCAGGAGTAGTAACGAAAGCGGGCGTTTTGGGGGTGCGTGAGGGTGTGCTTGAGCGATTGAGGGACCCTTCTTGATCCGAATGCGTCGTGTGAGGTGCCAAAGTGAAGCCCGCGGTATGTAGACCACGACTTGAGGGTGACGTCGTCAGTAGGAATAGTAGCCAAAGCGGGCATTTTGAGGGCGTGAAGGAAGGTTTTTGGTGTAGAGATGGACCATCCGTGGTCTAAATGGACCGTGTGGGGTGTCATCTTGTAACTCTCTGCATGTAGACGACGAATGGTATAGCTTTTGTTGGAAGTCGCATCGTGCTACTCATGCGCAGTCGAGCAGTAGTAACAGAAGATGTCATTTTGGGCGTGGGCAATGACATGTTTGGGCAATTACGCGACCCATGTTTGGTCCAAATGGACAGGTTGGGGTATTCTAGTAAAGGTTTCGTGGGATAGTCAGACGGGCATGTTTTTGTCAGCCCAATCTGCACATGCGCAGTTGGTGTGTAGTAAGTAAAGTGGTCATTCTGGAGGTGCGCAGGGGTATATTTGAGAGATTGAGGTTCTATATCTCATCCAAAGATGGATTGTAGGGTGTCATCTTGAAGCTGTCGTGGTGTAGACCACGACTTGAGGGATTTCCAAGTCATTGGTGACGTCATCAGTACGAGTGGTAACCAAAGCGGCCATGTTAAGGGTGCGTAGTGGTGTTTTTGAGAGACTGAGGGACCATTCTTGGCCCGAATGGGACGTGTGGGGTATCATATCGAAGCTTTCGTGGAACAGCGTCCGACTGGTCCGGTGTGTCATAGAAGTAGGGGATATGGCTAGCATGCGCAGACAGTAAAGAGTGGAAAAGGGGTACTGGAATGGAATTTTAGCCTCGAGGTGAACCATCCGTGGTCCGAATGGATCGTGGGGTTTCGTAGTGAAGGGCTTGTGGGGTAGCATCGGAGCCTAGCATCATCTGCATGCGCAGTCTGGCAGTAATATAGAGCCATTTGAGAAACTACAGAGCTCAGAGCTGTGGGCTGGATCGGATGAGAACTTGGAGCTCGTAGCTCTTGAAGTCGGAGCTCTTGGAGTCGGAGCTTGGAGGTCTTGAAGCTAGAGAATGACGTCATCGCAGTCATGCGCACGTACCTGTGTGCACCCTGTATCCAATAGCCCGTAGAGCATAAGGTACACCAGGAGCCCTTCACTACGAAACCTCACACGTCCCATTCGGACCAAGAATGGTCCCTCCGTCTCTCAAACGCACCCCTACGCACCCCTAAAATGGCCGCTTTCGCTACCACTTGTACTGATGACGTCATCAATTACGTTACAGATGACATGGGACTCCCTTAAGTCGTGGTCTACACCACGAGAGCTTCAAGATGACACCCACTTTACCACTTTACTTACTACACCCCGGCTGCGCATGCGCAAATTGGTGCGACTTTCAATAATACCACGCCAGTCTGACTCTACCCCACGAGAGCTTCACTAGGATACCCGAACCGGTCCATTTGGACCAAACATGGGTCCCTTGAATGCCCAAACATGTCATTGCCCACGCCCAAAATGTCATCTTTCTTTACTACGGCCCAACTGCGCATGAGTAGCACGATGCGACTTCCAACAAAAACCATACCATTCGTCGTCTACATGCAGAGAGCTACAAGATGACACCCCACACGGTCCATTTGGACCACGGATGGTCCATCTCTACCCCAAACAGCTTCCTTCACAGCCCCAAAATGCCCACTTTGGCTACTACTCCTACTGATGACGTCACCAATGACGTCACAGATGACGTGGACATCTCTCAAGTCGTGGTCTACACACTGAGGGCTTCACTTTGACACCTCACACGACGCATTCAGACCAAGAATGGTCCCTCAATCGCTCAAACACACCCTCACGCACCCCAAAACGCCCGCTTTCGTTACTACTCCTACTGTTGTATGTATGGTCCCTGTGTGACGTCATACCCAACAAATAGTAATAGAATCTTGTAAATATTTCATGCAGCAACCAATGCTGAATAATATGTGACCAACATTATAAATTTTGGATAATAATTATGGAAGATAAGACTTTTCTTGTAACCCTACCCCCTATTGTCACAAAAATTGTACTTTTTAACATAGGGATAATTTCAAAGTGATTAAAGGGGTAGTGAGTCCCAGTTTATCGACTGTTAACAAGTTGTTTCTTATTTGACTAGTTGTCGTTCAAGCAGACACGGCCCCAAATAATAAAATATTTATATGCCAATATTACCAATACCACCTGCTGGTTTAGGAGTTGAATATAGCTTGCCCACCTGCATCTGTATTGGCCTACTGCTTCACTGAAATTACTATGGAAGGTTTATTCAACAAACATAATCAAATATGCATGGAAAAATTATTGTGTTGCCACTTCAAAAGAAAGTCAGATGTGGAATGTTTGCGGACATTCAAGTACATGTACTCAAAAAAACTGCAGCACTGGCCGACCGATTGTATCTTGCCAAAGGCAAGGTGGTTGATACTATCCGACGCGTCAAGAGAAATGCCCTTACACAAGCACAACAAACAATGAGAGACACCATGGTGCAAGACGTTCTTGCCAAATGTTTGCGAATACTTAAATACTCAAGAAATCTTACGGATTAACTAGATGGCAAAGGGCACAAACCATGCAGATATTATCTACTTGGGATTCCCAGACTTTCTATACTACTATTCCTCATCAGGACCTCGTTTAACACATTACAAGTCATTAGTAATATCGGTGTTCAATAAAATCATATGCCAACAGTACAAATTGTGCACAACATTTGTTCTCATATGAATACGCCTATATGCAGAAATTGTCAATTTAACCATTCCAAAACCATTGTCTTCTCATTCACCGAACGCTATTTAAGACGATCTCCTAGCATCGGATAATCTGTATATAAGCGATGCCCTTCACTAAGGCAACTATTGATAGTCCAGAATGAATATAATATTTGGACCTATACCTTTACAAAAATGATAAAGGATTTCTCTCATGTCAAATAGATAAAGACAGTTACATGTACAATTCTGGATATCAATATACCAGAACGACCTGTATACTGTGAGTACGTATCCCGCCTGGTAGCAATTACTGAGATCCTGTACAACATGTGACAAATTCAATCAACGGCCCAGAACATTATTGCAGACACACGTCAAACAGAGCTATACAAGCAAACTCATATATTATACGTTTCTCAAATTTTGTGTAATACACTGAAGGCAAAATACAATGGTATACTATAGCGTTCAAGATCTCTGGCGCAATGTTACAATACAATATACAATAGCGCTCAAGATCTCTAGCGCAATGTTACAATACAATGGTATATTGTAGCGTTCAAGATCTCTGGCACACTGTTACAATACAATGACATACTATAGCGTTCAAGATCTCTGGTGCAATGTTACAATACAATGGTATATTGTAGCGTTCAAGATCTCTGACGCAATGTTACAATACAATGGTATACTATAGCGTTCAAGATCTCAGGCGCAATGTTACAATACAATGACATACTATAGCGTTCAAGATCTCTCGTGCAATGTTACAATACAATGGTATATTGTAGCGTTCAAGATCTCTGGCGCAATGTTACAATACAATGGTATACTAGAGCGTTCAAGATCTCTGGCGCAATGTTACAATACAATGGGATACTATAGCGTTCAAGATCTCTGACGCAATGTTACAATACAATGGTATACTGTAGCGTTCAAGATCTCTGGCGCAATGTTACAATACAATGATATACTATAGCGTTCAAGATCTCTGGTGCAATGTTACAATACAATGGTATATTGTAGCGTTCAAGATCTCTGGCGCAATGTTACAATACAATGGTATACTAGAGCGTTCAAGATCTCTGGCGCAATGTTACAATACAATGGGATACTATAGCGTTCAAGATCTCTGACGCAATGTTACAATACAATGGTATACTGTAGCGTTCAAGATCTCTGGCGCAATGTTACAATACAATGATATACTATAGCGTTCAAGATCTCTGGTGCAATGTTACAATACAATGGTATATTGTAGCGTTCAAGATCTCTGGCGCAATGTTACAATACAATGGTATACTAGAGCGTTCAAGATCTCTGGCGCAATGTTACAATACAATGGAATACTATAGCGTTCAAGATCTCTGGCGCAATGTTACAATACAATGGTATACTATAGCGTTCAAGATATCTGGATCAATGTTATACAATGGTATACTATAGCGTTCAAGATCTCTGGCGCAATGTTACAATACAATGGTATATTGTAGCGTTCAAGATCTTTGGCGCAATGTTATACAATGGTATACTATAGCGTTCAAGATCTCTGGCGCAATGATACAATACAATGGTATACTGTAGCGTTCAAGATCTCTGGCGCAATGTTACAATACAATGGTATACTATAGCGTTCAAGATATCTGGCGCAATGTTACAATGCAATGGTATACTATAGCGTTCAAGATCTCTGGCGCAATGTTAGAATACAATGGTATACTATAGCGCTCAAGATCTCTGGCGCAATGTTACAATACAATGGTATCCTATAGCGTTCAAGATCTCTGGCGCAATGTTACAATACAATGGTATACTAGAGCGTTCAAGATCTCTGGCGCAATGTTAGAATACAATGGTATACTATAGCGTTCACGATCTCTGGCGCAATGTTATACAATGGTATACTATAGCGTTCAAGATCTCTGACGCAATGTTACAATACAATGATATACTATAGCGTTCAAGATCTCTGGCACAATGTTACAATACAATGGTATACTATAGCGTTCAAGATCTCTGACGCAATGTTACAATACAATGGTATACTATAGCGTTCAAGATCCCTGGCGCAATGTTACAATACAACGATAAACTATATCGTTCAAGATCTGTGGCGCAATGTTACAATAAATGGTATATTGTAGTGTTCAAGATCTCTGGCGCAATGTTACAATACAATGGTATACTAGAGCGTCCAAGATCTCTGGCGCAATGTTACAATACAATGGTATTCTATAGCGTTCAAGATCTCTGGCGCAATGTTATATAATGGTATACTATAGCGTTCAAGATCTCTGGCGCAATGTTACAATACAATGGTATACTGTAGCGTTCAAGCTCTCTGGCGCAATGTTATACAATGGTATACTATAGCGTTCGATATCTCTGGCGCAATGTTACAATACAATGGCATACTATAGCGTTCAAGATCTCTGGCGCAATGTTACAATACAATGGTATACTATAGCGTTCAAGATATCTGGCGCAATGTTACAATGCAATGGCATACTATAGCGTTCAAGATCTCTGGCGCAATGTTAGAATACAATGGTATACTATAGCGTTCAAGATCTCTGGCGCAATGTTATACAATGGTATACAATAGCGTTCAAGATCTCTGGCCCAATGCTACAATACAATGGTATATTGTAGCGTTCAAGATCTCTGGCGCAATGTTACAATACAATGGTATACTGTAGCGTTCAAGATCTCTGGCGCAATGTTACAATACAATGGGATACTATAGCGTTCAAGATCTCTGGCGCAATGTTAAAATACAATGCTATAATATAGCGTTCAAGATCTCTGGCGCAATGTTACAATACAATGCTATACCATAGCGTTCAAGATCTCTGGCGCAATGTTACAATACAATGGTATACTATAGCGTTCAAGATCTCTGGCGCAGTGTTACAATACAATGGTATACTATAGCGTTCAAGATCTCTGGCGCAATGTTATACAATGGTATAATAAAGCGTTCAAGGTCTTAGGCGCAATGTTAGAATACAATGGTATACTATAGCGCTCAAGATCCCTAGCGCAATGTTACAATACAATGGTATACTGTAGCGTTCAAGATCTCTGGCGCAATGTTACAATACAATGGTATACTATAGCGTTCAAGATCTCTGGCGCAATGTTACAATACAATGGTATACTATAGCGTTCCAGATCTCTGGCGCAATGTTATACAATAGTATACTATAGCGTTCAAGATCTCTGGCGCAATGTTACAATACAATGGTATGATGTAGCGTTCAAGATCTCTGGCGCAGTGTTACAATACAATGGTATACTATAGCGTTCAAGATCTCTGGCGCAATGTTACAATACAATGGTATACTATAGCGTTCCAGATCTCTGGCGCAATGTTATACAATAGTATACTATAGCGTTCCAGATCTCTGGCGCAATGTTATACAATAGTATACTATAGCGTTCAAGATCTCTGGCGCAATGTTACAATACAATGGTATACTGTAGCGTTCAAGATCTCTGGCGCAGTGTTACAATACAATGGTATACTATAGCGTTCAAAATCTCTGGCGCAATGTTACAATACAATGGTATACTGTAGCGTTCAAAATCTCTGGCGCAACGTTACAATATAATGGTATACTATAGCGTTCTAATCTCTGGCGCAATGTTAAAATACAACGGTATACTGTAGCGTTCAAAATCTCTGGCGCAATGTTACAATACAATGGTATACTATAGCGTTCAAGATCTCTGGCGCAATGTTACAATACAATGGTATACTGTAGCGTCCAAGATCTCTGGCGCAATGTTACAATACAATGGTAAACTATAGCGTTCAAGATCTCTGGCGCAATGTTACAATACAATGGTAAACTATAGCGCTCAAGATCTCTGGCGCAATGTTACAATACTATGGTATACTATAGCGTTCAAAATCTCTGGCGCAATGTTACAACACAATGGTATACTATAGCGTTCAAGATCTCTGGCGCAATGTTTCGTAACTATGAATGTCGGATCTGATTTCTGTACTTGGTGCCTGAAACATCGTTTAACACTAATGCATCCAGCTCCGGATATAGCGGAAGTAGACACACGTTACGACACTTAGCACCAGGAATCTGGTTCGCAACGGCCATATTTTTCTGCTAGTGCCACATAAATTTTTCATAATTTGATAAACTCCGGAAGGCGTCTGGTGGATTAGCTTTGTTTGACAAATTTCTGCAGTAAGGTTTGGGGCGTGTATTGAGTCGCATCGTCACTTTTTTACACAATCTTACACAATGCTACAATGCTATTGGGCGATATATGTATCCAGAATATGAAGTTCCTTTTGGTATCTCGCTATCGAAATATTGCTGTTTATCTGGGTTATCAGTGGCCCTCTTCAAGTGGAGGAGATTGTCTGTATAACATTTGGTAAATGAAAAGGAACGAGCTTTGATATGGTTATCTTATGACAATTTCTGCTTCTAGGCGCATTCAGAGAAGGGATATAGGCCTGACAAATGTGGTTCGCACTTTGTACGCAGTGGTATACCCGTACGCTGTTGGTATTTGGCTTATTTCACATAAATATTGTTGAGAAATTTTATCGAATCTAAGACCAGAGGAACTTTTCAAACTGATCACAAACCATATTCCTCGTCAGTCAATGTTCACTGACGGTTAAGTCCATGGCTCAATCCAGAAATTGAATAAGTGGTTTGTGACCTAGTGCAAAAAAATAATCATGACCGAGACACTGTGCCGCTTGCGACGTTAAAAATGTCATCAGCCGGTTGGGCTGATAGAGATATGGTCGAGCTAATCATATTGGCAAGATATATTGGACACTGAAATAACTCCGATGGCTAATAAGCGTATACTCACTCGAAAATGATGATAAATCAACGGTACTTCTACTTATTATGTCTCCCCCAACTATGTTGGGGGGAGACATCTAGTGTTTGTGCTGTCTGTCTGTCTGTCTGTCTGGATGGATGTCTGTCTGTCTCTCTGGATGGATGTCTGTCCGTCCCCTTGCCTTGTCTGCAAGATATCTTGAGAACTACTGGATGGAATTTCACCAAACTTGGATGGAAGCTTCATTGGGATAGCCCCCTCATTTGATTAGGTTTTGGTGTATGTGCGTGCATTCATCCGTGTCCGGTGTCCGTCCGTCCGTCCATCTACTTGTACATGTATATACAGGGCTTGTCTGCAAGATATCGGGAGAACTACTGGATGGAATTTCACCAAACTTGTATGGAAGCTTCATTGGGATAGCCCCCTCATTTGATTAGGTTTTGGTGTATGTGCGTGCATTCATCCGTGTCCGGTGTCCGTCCGTCCGTCCATCTACTTGCACATGTATATACAGGGCTTGTCTGCAAGATATCTGGAGAACTACTGGATGGAATTTCACCAAACTTGGATGGAAGCTTCATTGGGATAGCCCCCTCATTTGATTAGGTTTTGGTGTATGTGCGTGCATTCATCCGTGTCCGGTGTCTGTCCGTCCGTCCATCTACTTGTACATGTATATACAGGCCTTGTCTGCAAGATATCTTGAGAACTACTGGACAGAATTTCACCCCACTTGGATGGAAGCTTCAGTGGGATAGCCCCCTCATTTGATTAGGTTTTGGTTTGTGTGTCTGCATTCATCCATGTCCGGTGTCCGTCCGTCCGTCCATCTACTTGTACATGTATATACAGGGCTTGTCTGCAAGATATCTGGAGAACTACTGGACAGAATTTCACCAAACTTGGATGGAAGCTTCATTGGGATAGCCCCCTCATTTGATTAGGTTTTGGTGTATGTGCATGCATTCATCCGTGTCCGTGTCCGTCCGTCCATCTACTTGTACATGTATATACAGGGCTTGTCTGCAAGATATCGGGAGAACTACTGGATGGAATTTCACCAAACTTGTATGGAAGCTTCATTGGGATAGCCCCCTCATTTGATTAAGTTTTGGTGTATGTGCGTGCATTCATCCGTGTCCGTCCGTCCGTCCATCTACTTGCACATGTATATACAGGGCTTGTCTGCAAGATATCTGGAGAACTACTGGATGGAATTTCACCAAACTTGGATGGAAGCTTCATTGGGATAGCCCCCTCATTTGATTAGGTTTTGGTGTATGTGCGTGCATTCATCCGTGTCCGGTGTCTCTCCGTCCGTCCATCTACTTGTACATGTATATACAGGCCTTGTCTGCAAGATATCTTGAGAACTACTGGACAGAATTTCATCCCACTTGGATGGAAGCTTCAGTGGGATAGCCCCCTCATTTGACTAGGTTTTGGTTTGTGTGTCTGCATTCATCCATGTCCGGTGTCCGTCCGTCCGTCCATCTACTTGTACATGTATATACAGGGCTTGTCTGCAAGATATCTGGAGAACTACTGGACAGAATTTCACCAAACTTGGATGAAAGCTTCATTGGGATAGCCCCCTCATTTGATTAGGTTTTGGTGTGTGTGCATGCATTCATCCGTGTTCGGTATCCGTCCGTCCGTCCGTCCATCTACTTGTACATGTATATACAGGGCTTGTCTGCAAGATATCTGGAGAACTACTGGATGGAATTTCACCAAACTTGGATAGAAGCTTCACTGGGATAGCCCCCTCATTTGATTAGGTTTTGGTGTATGTGCGTGCATTCATCCATGTCCGGTGTCCGTCCGTCCGTCCGTCCATCTACTTGTACATGTATATACAGGCCTTTTCTGCAAGATATCTTGAGAACTACTGGACAGAATTTCACCCCACTTGGATGGAAGCTTCAGTGGGATAGCCCCCTCACTTGCATGCATCCGTGTCCGGTGTCTGTCCATCCGTTCATCTACTTGTATCGCTTCTTTGTAATTAATATTTTTAGATACGCAGCTTTGTTTAAGATACTTATTGCATTCATTTTATAGCACTTTCCCTTAAATAATGTGCCCATTCAAGGCAGGGTGGGAGGATGGGGGAGACGTATGTTTTTGTTAAAAAAACAACCAGCATAGGCTTCATGCCAGAGCGGCAACTCAAGGGTCAAAGCGGAACCTCTAGTTTCACTTCTGAATAGCAGATTAAAGAGAATAAATGCTAATCAGCACTCGAGTTACGATTTTACGTAGTGAGCGCTGCGTTCGCAAGACATTTTCAGGCCATGGTACGACCCAGCTTGGCCATCCATGGATGATGGTGGTTCGGAATCGGGTCCGTCAGTTGATGTCAACAATGGAGCAGGTAGCCTTTAGAGAGACACCCCAGTAAATAAATTCATGACAGATACATAGTACCATATGATAATTACATGTGAGAAACAAAACATCAAAACTTTGATCGGAAGCGCTGGCAGACGACACGGTTTTTGACCAACGGCGAGTCCTGGTGTTTGTACTTAGACCGATATGTAGTCGTGTGTATGGAGTCTGCAAAGCCGTCTCCTAACAAAATCAGTGAATGCATAATATAATTTAACCATGATTGAGAGGTTGATCAACTTGCTTGAATACACCAAATGTTTTATGATTTCGCGTGATCATGGTTATGACAAGAAGCAATATTGGGTCGGAAGTGGGTCGGAACTGACACTGGATCGGAACTGGCGACGTCACTGTAGTATCTCAATACATGTATAAATGCCACGCCGAATCGGGGTTATAATTACGGAATCAACCCTGCAATTTATAGAATCTATTATTAGTTATATATCCATAAAATCTACAGAACAGCGGTTACCAAATGGGTTTGTATCCAGTCCATGGGAAAACCTCGCGTCCTTTTCATCGTGTCCATCTGGGTGAACTTTGTACATTAGGAAAGTTATTTATTACACATTTGAAGGCGGGCTATTAACGGTTGGCCGAAAATGTGCAGCTTTTGGCGCTCAAATGAGATTTTACAGCATGAATATGGTAAAATTATACTCATAGTCGAGACTTTATCGGTTTGTTTGACCTTAGGGGGTAGTAGAATTATAGCAAATAGCATTACCGTGTCTCGCAACAAAGGCAAAACTCCAGACATAGATGTCGCGCCAGATCTACGCCATTAACACGACCGTAATATTAGAAGTGTGGCTGAAGAATATAATATTAGCGAAGAATATATAGGCACGAGAGGCAGGCCCACAATTCACTTGTGTCACAGCCTTTCTGGTATATTCCCTCGACTGATTGATACAAGCAAAAGGATAACACAAACTCATTCTCTGCCATTCGGACTTCTCCGTATATTTACCGGCGTCGAGTAAAGGACATCTCTCTCATCTCAACAGAGAGTCACGCCATTGTGATAGCAAGATCACGACTCTCACGTAAGTGGATTCATTTTGACAGCGGGCCTCTCTCCTACATCAGCGCTCCAAAGAATTTTTTCAGCAGTCAACATCCAATTTAAAACTTCGAACAGTTGAATGACGTATAGTCACATTGCCAATATATGCAATCTGATCCCCTTAAATACTCATGCCGATAAAACTTGGTATCACCAGTGAGATTTTAAGAGAAACTGCGACTGTGTTAGTTATTTGAAGCGATTAGTGAACTTTTTCTATAATCAGTCCATGGACTTTATTGAATACATAAAAAAATGTTAGACAAGAATCTGTTAATTATAACCACGAAATTAAAATAGATTATTAGCTATTTTGGCGTACACGCCAGGTGGATGTTTGAACAAGGGAGGCAACTCGCAGATTGAAGAAATAGTTCACAAGTTTATCGCGTTTTGTACACACAGTTATCACTGAGTAGATGTGATGTACGTCGGGTAGTTTAGTACTACATGTATTACAGACACTAATCGTTGCAGTTTAGCACCGTCATTTGGTGGAAGCAGTTAATGGTGATTGGCCGGAAGATAATACGTCGAAATCATACGCCTCTAATCGCCCCCCAAAATCTTGGTGATGGCGACTATTTACGCGTGGGACTTCTCGAGGAAGCGAATCTCGCGGGATCTGAATGGACCTCTCTCGTAAAAGACACGAGAACTTCTCATCGAAGACGGGATAGAATACATTATACGGACTGTGTAAAAACTTCGGTGCAATTAAGGGATATCTTACAGGTTTGCAACAACTGGTTTATCGGTTAATTCATATTTTCAATCCGGAATTTTGATTGGGTTGCCCAGAAAATTGAAAGAATATCCAGTCAATCAAGGAGTATCTGAAAATGTACGATAAACTTCACGTTTGAGTGAGGGCTTGAAAATCAAACATTTTGTTTCGCCGTCAAGGGCATCGAATCGAGAAAACAAATTTATCTCCCCAAATATCGGCTGACCTAATTGGACAGTTCTATACAAAATCCATGGCCATTCCGCCTAACCGACGGTGCCCATCTTCCATTTGCCAACTTGCAATTAATCTTACAATAAATGGGAGGGGGAGGGATGAGTTATTCATTTACAAAACAATGAGATTTAATCACTCAAGTTTAACATTAGATTCGACATCAGACATTACTTTCCGGGGAAAGGCACATTCAAGATTCCGATTCTCAATAGTTTAATCTTAGTTTAGAAGAGGAATCCCACCATAACGACTGACAGAGGTGTAGAATTATTATTTTTTGCATTCTCCCAGATAGCATAATAGCGGTCATGACATGTAAGCGCATTCATAAATTATCGTTTTCTACTTTTGTCCCGAAGTCATTTATCTTAAATATGTACTCAATCGTTCGAATAGAAAAGGACGAGGTCATGGAATTGAAGAAATCTGTCAGCAAATGCACTCTATCAAGATAACGACACTGGGATGTCATCAGATGGCATCAAATGGGTGACCTCAGAGCAGTCGATAAAAAAGTTCACAATTTCTGGGAGAACCTGTTGTGGAACATGTGCATACAAGATTTTTAGTCGCCGGAGGTCGTCAATTTTCCCCATCTCTCACATATCTCACTAATCTATTATCTGTAGATGGTAGGATTCTGCTGGTGGACCGTTCTATTATCTGTAGATGGTAGGATTCTGCTGGTGGACCGTTCTATTACCTGTAGATGAGAGGATTCTGCTGGTGGACCGTTCTATTACCTGTAGATGGTAGGATTCTGCTGGTGGACCGTTCTATTATCTGTAGATGGTAGGATTCTGCTGGTGGACCGTTCTATTATCTGTAGATGGTAAGATTCTGCTGGTGGACCGTTCTATTATCTGTAGATGGTAGGATTCTGCTGGTGGACCGTTCTATTACCTGTAGATGGTAGGATTCTGCTGGTGGACCGTTCTATTATCTGTAGATGGTAAGATTCTGCTGGTGGACCGTTCTATTATCTGTAGATGGTAGGATTCTGCTGGTGGACCGTTTTATTATCTGTAGATGATAGGATTCTGCTGGTGGACCGTTCTATTATCTGTAGATGGTAGGATTCTGCTGGTGGACCGTTCTACTATCTGTAGATGGTAGGATTCTGCTGGTGGACCGTTCTATTATCTGTAGATGGTAGGATTCTGCTGGTGGACCGTTGAAATCCCCCTGTGCCAACCTCTGTGCATGTGCCTTGACAAATATATACAGCTTTATTGATTTGGCAAGAAATTTACCTTACGACGTCGGACATTACAGTATAGTTTTTCTGGGTATTCTTGCATTTACCATGTTTATCCTGTATTAAAGCGTTTGCTCTATCGAACACCCTCGATGCTCATTCATTAACATCAGAGGAGTTACATATTTGAGCTAATCTGTCATCACAGTTCCTGAGCTAGCGTATCTAATTCCGCTTAAGCCGGTGCTAGGGGCCATGTGGATACTTCATAGTTTTCACATGAACACTGTAATAAAAGCGCAGCTGAGATACAAAGGCTATGTCTTAAAACCCTTCGTTTTCAAATCTGACTGTGAGGAGCCGATGGAGGCTTTCATGTGGAGTCATATGGTTGCTTTGTTTGTCGCTAGGCGTCCTTAATTTTTCCCACCTCATATATCAAACCAACTGAGTCACCAACAACATTCAAAATACATTAACTTCCATAATGCCTGCAAGATTTCAGAATATTCATTGGGTCGACTCTCCATTAAGAATATATTTGGGAGAGTGTCTTTTTGTGCACGAACTTAGTGCGCTTATTATATGACTCATATTAAAAATTCATAAATCTGAAAAGTGTCAATATAGCTTTGATCATTAACTCAAATAAGGCTCTCTGGCCATATCCCATTCTCTTCAAACGGGATTGGTACTGAATTAACTTTCTTGTGATGTCTCTTTTGTATATCTACTTTGCTTTCCTAACCCAAGAAGCTTATGTCAACATAAGCCACTATGGTAGATGAAGCAAGTCGACTATTGCAAGAGAGGCAAAATAAATGGGATTAGTTCTATCCTGTATAATATGCCCTTTACGGACCACGGGAGTACAGTCTCGGCAATCCTATTCAGATGCCGTGAAACAGACAATACCCCTGAAGGAGAAGACAGTCAGAAGAGAAATGTTTGTTACACGATATGTGGTTCTAACATCAAAAGAAATTTTCCGTATTCATAATCCACGGCAAACAAACTAGGTTGTTCGCTTTACCGACCGATGCCTGGAGAGTTTTATTGCGTGTTTACTCAAGTCCGGGGCACCTCGGATAATTATACAGAGATCATAGGATCGTGCCTCCATTTCATTTCCGTAATCCTCATTCCAAGCTTTTTAGACTGTTTTCTAAGAAAACACTAAAATCATTCCATTTACGTAAAAAGCTGTCAGTTTTTTGTTCTATCTGATGAAATTATTTCGTAATTTCCAGAGAATCGAAAGAAGCACTTGCATTACTACTAAACAAAAAGAAAATTTACTTTTATTATTATTTTATTATTAATTCGTAGTGTCGTTCGATTCAGAAACTGGTCATATCTTTACCCGGAGCTGAAAGCGCTCATTCGAGTCGCATGATCACTTCTCCATAATTTCCGTGTCTCTATGTGCCAACCTACTTTTGTCATGTGTGTGGAATATAACGGTGGTAAGGAGAAAATTTCCGTCGTGTTTGAGCTAAACAATTGCCAACGTCATGAGATTATCGTGAATATCTGACGACAGTTTCAGGTCATAATGCAATTTTACAGCGATATACCGTTATTATCGCTCTTGACAAACCTACCGTATCTGCCAAATTCAATTACCTCCGCATCACAGGCCTAGCCCCCTAACAGGCTACTCTTATTTTACACATATAGCAATTTTGCAGAGAAAATGAGGCGAATTGGCGGTCGAAAATTGGAAATTTCCGAGACGTATAAGGTAAGTGTCAAGTGCCAACGGCATGTTCTACGCCGAGAACGACGCGTTGTCCAAATAAGGAACCAATATTCTTGGATATTAGCAAATTACAGTTCTATTGGTGGTTAGTCATCTCAAGAAATGATCCGGAAAATAATTAAACACAAAGAATCGTTTGCCGTTCACATGAAACGACAAGGCTTATCAGCTGGACAAGAGTACGCTATTTATGAGCTGCGCGGTACTTAAGACAATGCATATGTTGAGGGTGGAGGCGCTATTAAGACGGTATCCATGAGAGAGAGTCGCTTCTGAAAGTCTCACTCCTCTCAATAAGTTTCGATTAACACTATCTGTTGCAAGTGCGTCGGGAGATAATAAGTTTGCAGACAGTCACTTGCTACTAGAGACGTCTGGGACATTATGCACATGCAGACAAAACCAGACGTGAGAATGGATTGCCTACACAGATCTGGATGCAGTCGCGGCCCATTAATCGTTTGGAGCCACCGTGAAGTCAGTTACTGGTGTATGGAATATGTAGTTTTGGAGGCAGGACTGGGTTTTATGCAAGTGTGAACGAAAACTTGTCGGTCCCATCTGTATTCTCGCTCTTTCTGTAGGAGTATTATGGCTAACAATATCAACAACACTTCACAGCCGACCGATGACGATTTCCAAGTCGATATGTGGAGAGCGGTGCCACTCAGTATAATCCTTTTAGCAATCGACCTGGCCACTGTGATAGGCAATGCCATAGTGATTCTTGCAGTTGTTTACGATTATTCTTTGCGGAATATGGCAACAAATTTCTACGTAGTTTCTTTGGCAGCTGCGGATTTAATGATCGGAGTGCTCGTGCTACCGTTCTCCGCAACATATGAAATTCTCGGATATTGGATATTTGGACAATACTTTTGTGTGTTCTGGGCCATGGTGGATGTTTTATGCTGTACGGCGTCCATCCTGAGTTTAGTTGCTATCAGTTTGGATCGTTACCTGGCGATAAGCAAACCAATGCATTATCCTCGTTTCTCTACTGCCAAAGTAGCCGGTCTATGCATCTTCGGTGTGTGGTTTCTTGCTACAATTATCTCAATCCCTCCTCTATTTGGATGGAGAAGCGAGAGGAAAGTGTACGATCAGTGCGAATTGACTTCAGGTAAAGGATACGTCACCTATTCTGCATTAGGCTCATTCTATATACCGTCCATTGTGCTTATATCTGTGTACTTTAGAATTTACGTCGTAGCAGCCCAGCATACTAGGAATATCAAAAAGGGTCATATTGTAGGCGAGCTGCGTTCTCCGGATTTTGACATGGACCACGCGAAAGAAACTGCCCCATCACAGTTATTCAGTGTGAAAGCCGAGTACAGGCAGAGTACGGCGAGTTCGGCGTCACAAGAACCGTTCTTAGTTGATCATAAACACAGGCAGCGTGAAACGCTTGCTCGAAGACTTAAAAAATTTGCCAAGGAAAAGAGAGCGGCCAAAACATTGGCTATTGTTGTTGGAGCATTTCTGATTTGTTGGTCTCCGTTTTTCCTGGTGTATTTAATCGGAGGTGTTTGTGATTCTTGCGAGGTTCCGGGAGTGATATTCAAAATATTCTTCTGGCTTGGATACTGTAACTCGTTCTTGAATCCAATAATATACCCATGTCTGAATCGCGATTTCAAAAGAGCTTTCAAGAGGATATTACAGAGAACATATTGCAATCGCTACGGCCTGGACTTTTACGACTCTCCACGGAGGTCCATGAGAGTTATTAGAGCTTCTCGTAAACTTAGAATGAGCATGCCTGATTCAAGATCTTCCAGCTCTCCGCCAGACTCTCCGAATTTAGCGCTGGCCCGAAGGCAAAGCCTTTTCAAAGAAATTCAAATTCGGCGAGCTTCGGCTATTTTATTAAAAGCCAGGGAAAACTTGAGTGAGAGTAATCAGACTCGGCCGCAATTTCGTTCGGTCCAGGTAACAGATGATATGCCTATGACCTTAGTAGAAGAATACGAAACATCACCCCGACGACCGTCTATGCCCGCGATGGCATTTTCGTATTCTCCACCAATGTACAGAACTATCGTGGCCCAGGAGAGTGTCAAGGAGGAGCACGATCCGCGAGAGTGGGATCGCCATGTCCCCGGTAGCATGGTGAGCACTGACGGCAATACTCACTACCACCCACCATTTTACTCGTCATATTTTCGCAGTGAACCCAACATTTCTGACACGTCTTGGAAGGTTGTGGATAGAAAGAAAAATATAAAACGTCTGAGCAAACATACTCAAAGTGAAGATGATCTCAATTTATCATTGTTAGACATCCCACATATATACGATGGGGAAATCAGTCGAAGATCGAGCCGTGAGAATTCGTGCATTTCTGAGACAGTGTTAGATCCACAAAATGCCGGATTCTCCACCAATATATCCATTGACACATGCGACAAGAGGGACTCGATAGACGCTAGCGACAGTTACTTCTGGGACTGCATTGCTCAACTTCGACGGAAAAGCGCTGAAGCCAGAGCGGCACAGAAATTGGGGTTATCTAGAGTCGCGTCATGTGAATACGAATTAAGTCTACAACAATCAACATGGGGAAAGAATTCCAATGCCCGGTCACCATTTTTCCTATCTTTGAGTCACCTGAATCTTCCAGAAATGGCAATGTGTGAAACTACGATCCACCCACCATGTCGAATTGATAAATCTGTCCAAACGGACTTAACGAGTCATCACTTTGAGAAAGGTCAATTACAGCTTCAGTATCATAACGTAAATGTCAAGCAGACGACCTAAGGTCCATTTACTAGATAATTGGGGGAACAGCAACCTGTGTAGCTCAAAATAGTTCGACATTTGCAATGCCTTTCCAGGGCAATAACAATTTCAACTAAATGCGATAGTTGTTGTGTGAAAATATTGTCTCGAGATTGATACAAAATCATTCGGGCTTGAAGGAAAGTACTATATCTGTGACGAACGTGATAACTGTGGTACGGAAAATCTGTGAAAAGCTTCATCTGGCTTCATCCCACTGCCGACCATTTATCATCCTATGAGATAGAGACTCTTCACTAACGTATTATTGGACAATTATGAATGGACATCTCAGCGAGAAGCAATTTTTTATCCTCTAGGGCGATTGCAGGATAAGTGAAAAGGAACTTCCGCTAGAGGCTTGCTGCTTTGTCTCTCATTTCCCTCAAGTATCTCAGAGGAGAATTTCTGTTTTCATTCCCAAGTGTTCATATTACTTTGCCCATGGCCGTAGACGCCTCTTCATTTCTATAAAATTGCCTCTTGTGCGCTCCGAAACAGGACGATTAGCGCTGCGGAATTTATCAAGATTTTGTCCTGGGATATTGGTTCTGACGTAAATTAGCAGAACTTTTTATGAGTTTGTGATGAGAAAGGGATTATTCTTCACACGGCTCCAACCTCTAGTCAATTCTTATGACGTAGGCTTACGACTACAAGATGACAAACATGTGTTATCGATGATTACAATGATACATACATTCGGATTTGCACATTTAATTTTACAAATGGAATATTGAATCGTCTGATGAATGGAAAACATAAGAATGGAACCGTTTTTCGACGATATCACATGTATTCATGCCCCATCAAACTGCAGAAATTATTTTCATATAAATAAGAAAGCAGATATTGCTTTCCCGTCAATCATCAGCGAGCAATGTGAAAGCAGGATCATATCTTTAATATGTCTATGCCATATGTTTAGCATGGACTTATTTTCTTACAGGATTTGTTGGAGACAAAAATTAGTAATTCAGCTCGTATTCAATTCATACGTTATGTTTGCAACATTTTATGATGTTTTTAGCCCTTTATGACCTGTGCGACTAGAGGCGCACCCTAGCAAGGGTGAGGGCTGACTTCCCTCTCCCCCTCACACACATGAATATATTCGTTATCACTGAGAATAGGAGTGAAACTTACTACACTATATTCTTTTGGTTCAGCTCAACCGGCAAATGTTAAAAAAACGATTCAGGAATGGCCGCACTGTTCACGTCACATTGACGTCATTTGCACGCAGAGAAGGCATATTTCGGCCTTGGAGCACGAGAGAGCCCGCCTCCCCCATTTAGGTTCAAGGAAACTATTCTGATGTAAATAGTAATATCTATGTATTTATTCAGTAAATCTGGATTGATAAACCTGGTACGGTGATATCGACTGGTCAAGCACCAGTATAATTTCTGATTAACATTATGCATGACAGATAGTGTGACAGCACACGTGATGAATATTTAACATTTATCATAAATAATCACGCACCATAACAATCTGCAATGGGCAATCTATCCTACGTAATGGTACGAAAGACGTGACGCATTATAGCATTTTATATTCACAATAATTGCAAAGTGTCTCAAGGAGTCCCATGATTCCTGAATAGGGCCGTTAATTAATATATTCCACCTCAAAGTCAGCGACGTTAAACTTACCTGGCCTGGGGGGGGGGGGGGCGAAATGGCCCCCCCTCTACCAAACTTTCTGCGCTATGTCCGGGAAGACAAAAAATGGAGAGCTGAAACTCCTTGACTTTATAGTTTATCATAATGGGGTCATTTTGAGCCTATTTGCATAACCACCCGAGCAGAGGATCATGAGCAAATTCAAAATGGCGCCCACGTGGGGTACCAGAAAAATGAAGTATTTGTCAAATAATTGGGTGGGGGGGGGGGCATTTCGCCCCAGGCCAGGGCAGGTACCAAAAAGCCCAGGCCAGATAGGGTTAAACGACCACACAATTAAATCTGGTACTATATTTCAATCGACAACTTCTTTTTACCGGTAATAAACACAGGCTAATTCCGTGCAATAGGATACAGATTTTATATAAAGAACATCATGTCTTGCTGAAATCATTGAACATTGTTGATCGCTTTTGTGTAAACTCATCGTGTGTTTTTATTTCAAACACATTTGGAATTTGCGCTAGCTGTCATACGAAATAGGTCTTTCAGAGGACGGCTGACTAGTGAATGTCGGATCTGAATCCTCTGCAATGTAAGTTAATTGTTCGCGCAATTACCACGGTACTCACAACACAACCATTATTACTTAGTTATGTTATGGAACCACACTTAGGTGACTAGATTGTCTGGTACCTAAGTGTTATGATACCTCTGAGTACCAGGTGATTTTATCACAGCTGATTGTCATGAAATCATGTATATTTTCGTCATATTTTGCACAAAAGAAATATTCACATATTGAGTCGCTAGAGAATAAATGTTTGATTTGCGTTGGCTAGACACAATGGAACCATGCCAACTGACACGCCAAATTGTATAACCATAATTACTTAAGTTCGGCACAGGAAAGTTAATGATTGAAACTCCAGTTATCACTGTTGTATTGCTGCTCACAAAAAATATGTAACTGGATATATAACTACAAGTTTTAGATAAATATTTTACCTATAAGGTATTTTTGAATAATTCTACTTTGACTTTCTTGTTGCATTGTTTTTTTAATAAGTGGCCACAGCGTGGGGGATAGTACTACTGCCTCGTGTGAAGAATGATAAAATATCAATTGGGAACGCACCCCGATGGATGGTGATGCCACTGTCTTGAATATTTTATTATTTTTGGACGACAGGTGACTAATGGACGCCTGATCTGATGCTAATCTTTATATCTGATTGCCGATATCATTTAATAATTTAACTCGTTCAGCGATGTCAAGTGTTATTAATTTCAGATGTATTTCTAAAACATGTTCAGGTAATCCTTACTGACTATTGGTCTGAACGAGAGACGTGTATTCTATTAATATTTTCCGTTTTTCCTGCTTGGGACGTCACTTACGTTTGGACACGAAAAGTGTCCCAGCTGGGTTAGAAGATAGAGGCCGGACACTCTTAGCCACCAGACATTCAAGATGTAGCAGAGATACGGACAGGCGAATCAGGCGCGTATACTAGTAGTCCCCGGAATGTCTTCGGATACCGTTCCATCAGATATTCAGCCTGTAGGTTCAATATGCTGTTTCGATGAACATTCACAATCAAAGCATGAATGGGATACAATATAGTCCAGGAAACGACTTGAAAATTCATTTGCAAAAGGGGTTACATGTGGGCATTTAGCGCTCATGATGATATCTTGACTGCATCTTTGAAAACTAAATATCTCCGATATTTCGATGATGGGCTCGGCAGTTGTTTAGGGATGACAGCTGACTGCCGTATCTGGCGCTTTTTATTGAGCGATAACGCTGTTCTGTATTTCCGCCGCCATGCTGTCGTTTTGTTAATGGTATTGCAGAAACTTGTTAAACAGGGCTATACCACCAAAAACCTGCATTCAGTACTTCTCAAATGATGTGATAATTATCATACATTTACGCGAAATACGATTGTAGCATGCCACGTCTTGTCTTGTCGACATCATTGACACATGTTGACTGTTTCTCTCTTGCACGGAACGATCTTGTGTGTTTGTTATTCTTATTTCATTCACATTTGAAATTGGTTTTAAGTGTCATACAAGACAGGTCTTTCGATTATTGATGCGGAAATTCTTTTATGGATGACGGTGGAATATTGAATGTCGGATCTGACGCTTGCTATTTCACTTACAATCAATTCTCCCTTAGTTAGTGATGTGAGTTCTATCGATGTCATTTTATCCCACCACCCTTTTAATGTGTTTTGCGTTTAATCGATAGAGCTCACACCACTAAGGCATCACCAAAGCGCCTCTACACACGTCTCTCAACCCTCAAATACTCAACTTGTTTCCCTTGCCGCTTGGAAAGGTACTGTTTCCGCATATTTCATCCGTGTTGTAGCAGCAATAACTGCTCCGATTACAACAGTGTGACGTCTTGTCAAACAGTATTGTTCTAATTATGTTTAAACAACATTTCTTCCGAGACGACCAATATGCCTTCAATATGACTTGTCATTTCCTCAATGTGTTAAGCGTGATTCGACAATTTTATCTATTTTGGAAAACTATCAATGCTGAGCAAATTGCGGCAAGATATTTTGCATCAAGAATAACATATCATTCCAACCGTAGTGCGCGTCTCTGGATTACGTTGTCACACAGCTGAGTCTCAAACAATGAAGGAACGACCGGTTTCACCGAACAGTCTATTCCAATATCAGCGTCACATCCAACACTCTGTAGCCTGGCATTTTCCAAAAATTATGCCAGCGTCATTAGTAGAACAACCTGAGATACTAAGGCTACGTTTGCGAATCCCCCGTATTCTCGGGCATGAATGTGAGGTGCCGACGGAAGCTTTCCCATAAAGTCATAGCGTTGCTTTTTAGATTCTGCTGATGGACTGTTCAAGAGTCCTCGAGACCCGCCCTCTGTACATGTCATTCGACAAATACATGTGGAAAATTTAAGCCGTACGATGTCGACCATTACAGGTTATTTTTTCTGGGTATTCTTGCATTTAACAGATTTACCCCATGTGAAGGCGTCCTTGATGCTCATCCATTAACATCAGATGAGTTGTTGTTTGAGCTGATCTCTCATCACAGTTTCCGGGCTAGCGTATCTAATTCCGTTCAAGCCGGTGCTGGGGGCCGTGTCGATAATTCATCTAGTCTCTACATGAAAAGCTGCAATATAAGCGCGGCTGAGATATTAAGGCTACCCATTTCAGTCGACAGCCATCGTCAATTTTTGCCACTTCTTGCATATCGCTTTAATTACGCTTCAATCATCACAATTACATCATCACATAAATCCAAATCTATATGAAATAAAAAATATATAGAAGAACACAACCTAGTCTCTTGCAAGTCGAAACAAAAAGTACAAAAGTACAAAATCTTTTGAGTAAACAGAAAATTCAAAATGCAAGAAAAGATGGAAGCCCATTTCCATATATAAATATGCAGAATTTCGTTAATTCCGAAGCACTGCTAAATTTGTGATTGTCATCCTGGGCCACGACAGCGGAATTACATCCTTTCCGAATTCCTGAGAATTTCCTCACCCATCAATCGACAAGACATCATGATTTTCCTGCACAGGCAATAATATCAGGGTAAATATTTTCAACCGTGCAAATTTCCGCGGATACATTTTGACTGATGCAGTGTTCTCGTTTTTTTCCGGTTAAAAATGTCGATCACAAAGTTCCTGACATTTTTATTTCATCAGTACTCCCTAAACTTCACCACACTGCACAAGCTCTACCGGAAATGTAAACAGTTTATGGTGGAGACGGACACTCTTTCCAAAGTAGAAATTTTATTCAAATCTTTCTAGAAAAATTCGCATTATTGGATGATGTTATATATATATATATAATAAAAAGCACAGTATGCTACGGGTGATCATATAAACGGGGAACCTCGTCTCAAATGAAAATAGAAATGATGGGGAAACGGAGAGAAATAACCATAAAACTAGATTTTTATAGAATCGTACATGGATTTTTACTAAGATTTTCAGATAGCACGTATACCAATCACTATGTTTTACCTAAATACAAATTAGAAATGAGGATTTTTAAATTATAATTTTTAATTTTCCCATCTATTTTCATGTTAATTCTATTAAATTAAGAAGGTTGCCATGGCAATAAATGTAATCATTTTCGAATAATATTTTGCATAGTTGTTTAACAATACATTCGGTACACTAAAGATTATTCATAAGAAAAAAATTTCCTATTAGAATATATATTGGACTCTGCCTGAGGTGTCGCTCTATACCTCAACTGACTAAAACGTCAAAGTGACGCCTTGTACTGAACACAAGTTTTGGCCGATTTCTATACGCATTTTTGCTTCACAATAACTGTCCAATAAGTTATTAAACGAATACTTTTCAGCAATTTCATTCAGAAACTGACAAAAACGAACTTTTTCACTTATAGGTACATCTTCATCGGATCCTTTTAAAATTTGCCGATGAGGAATTGCTTGGAGAGTTATGTAGATAGATTCAAAATAACCCGTATGTCAGCTAAGCTTAGCAGATTGTATGATGAAGAAGTGTGGCTATTGTAATAGGCGTAAAATATTTGTTCGTTTGAGTTTTTCAATTAGAGTATTTTGATAAAGCTCTTCTGTTTATATTACAGGCTATGGATAAATTGCATTCGTTGAATGAAAATATTCTGAGGTTGTATCAGGAAAGATATGAAATGACTCGCCTTGTTCACAGTCCATCAATTGCCCTCTTTTTAAACATCAAACGGTCGAGCATGTCCTCCAATTCACACTCGCTGTGGAACAGAATAGAAGAAAGCCACTCTTTTGTTAAATGTGAGAAGCTTTGCTAAGTATATTCGGAACATGTAGCCTTCGATTGTGAAGACGTGATGCGATTATTGCCATCTCTCTTCCGGGTCATACAATCATAGATCAGATAATAGAAAGCATTCTGTGTGCAAAATTGGTTTTCTTTCCCTCAAGACTTAATTCTTCGTGACCTTGCGTAGACCTATAAGTTTGACACGAACATGATCTTTGATGAACGCGCCCTCGGACACTTGAATTACATAGATTATCTCTCATGAGACAAAATCGATATAGTAAATAACTCATATCTCTCATTCACTAGGGTATAGTCTGAGAGCCGTATTATATGGTACCGATAGTTGTCATTGCCCCTCATCGCCCGCACAATCATGGCCGAACCTTGTGGTTAAACACTTGATCGGGACTCCCTTGATTCCTACAAACTGTCCATATCCAAATGCGCTGTTCAATCGGTATCAAAGTCCTTTAGTAAAGAAGGTTTATAAATATACCAAGAGACCAGCGCCCTTCCAGTGGTGTGACCTACTTATCTGACCCACTTCTTTATCATGTAGAGAACTTTATGCAATTTTTGTTGAATTCATGCATCGGATTACTGAACACATGTTTAGTCAGATTGCTATGTGAAGGTTGTTGTACAATATTTTCTTTGTTTTCATATTTCCCTTCGCATTGGATCCTCAATATGCAAATCGTTCACTTTCCCGACTTGTAGACACTAAAAGGTCTCGAGGGGGGCAAAAAAGGAAAATGCCATCACTTTGAATTACGTAACCAAAGAAGCCGATCGGAGGATATATAACTGTGATCGAGAATTAGAGTAACAACATTATTTGAAGGATATTATGCATGTGTCATCAATACGTCACAGATACGGTGAATAGCCTATAAACAGTGAGCTTATACCCAATTATTTTCGATATTACACTCTCTTGATATTTGTGCTGGATGGATGAAGCCAGAGTGGGATTAGAACATAAAGATTGTGTAATTCCACCTTATCGTTGGTTTGTCAGTGAAGCACTAAAATCAGGTAGGAAAATATCTCACGGATCAAGCTGGCCTCCTCCCTCCCCCCCGCGAGACGGACATTGGTTTCGAAATCGCTAGATCATTTACGATATAAATCTATACTTATCGATATATTTTCAATATTAAGGTTGAGACTGATATATATATCTCTTTCTCAAATCGAGGGGAAAACATATAATCTTACGTCATGGATTCTCGGCAACATCGGGGTACCTTGTCATGGACTTGATATCGGAAATGATAGGAAAATGGAAACAAATAACCATAAAATCGGATTTATCCAATGGAAATGAATTTAACATTTTTTCTCGAATTTTTACATAAAACATAAATCGCTTCAGTTAACACGGAAATCACGGTTTCATCTAAATGCAAATTAAAAAAAGGGTGTCACCAGTTTTGTTCCCTTTGCAAAGCACAATTGGTTATCTATTTCCACGTTATTTCTATTGAATTGAGACGGTTGCTATGCCAACAAATTTATTCATATTTGATTAAACGTTTGCATAGTTCGCTTACAATCAACACATTTCCTTAGTATACCAAATACTAGATTATTCGTGCGAAATTGAATGTTGTGTCTGGGTATCATGGCAAAACCTGTGTCGGATTTGTCGGCCTCTACCTTAATGGCACAAAAACACGAACCTTCAAGAGTAATAAGTCTCCTCTTCCCAATCCTTATTCTAGTAAATCAAGTCAGTAACTATATTTCCTCTGTCGATTTGGAACGGATCTGACCAGGAGCACATGTAACATACAGATGATGAATAGCTCAATATTGGTTTTGTAAGGCAAATGCATCAGCTAAATTAATACAAATGGCCAGGACCGTTTCCCGAGATCCCCACCAGGGTCTTCCCCGCGCCAAACAATTGATTACAGCTATACATTATCCCCATCATTTATATCTTACACCATTCGATACTAACCGGTTATCCTGGGGCTTAGCCTAAGAAATGTATGGTATAAATGGAAAGGTACCGATAGAATACCCTATGGCATATTTCAGTTGTGGTCACTTAGATATATACCTGTACAATATTAATCGTTGGGTATAAGTTGTCAAGAGACCACAAATCGTGATAAAAACTTTTGTTGGATCAATTCTTTGAGTGGTTATCAGTAATATTGCCCAGACATGTAATGTTTGATTCGTGAGTACCAATGCCATAATCAAATCATGTCAACAGCATGCACCATTCTTTATGCCTGCCTCTATTCTTGACCATACACCTTAGGAGCTTTCATCGGAGAAAAGCATTATTTTAATCGACACGACGCTTGAAAGGTTAGTAATGTATAATTTCTTTCTGAATAAGCCGGCTATGGCAAGAGCAACTGACCGCACTGATCGAACAGAGAAAAACCGACAAACATATAGCAGGCCGTGCTCATTATGGTATGTGGTACTGATGTTATTAACTTCAGAGTGGCGCTGAACTTTTTAGCACTGAGGCTACAGTAATCTTCGTCGGTGAATATGGCATAGACAAAGACTGGAAAACTCGAAAGCATTATTTCAGCCATGGTGTATCGCTGAAGGCAGCCAAATTTGTTAGGGGTCACGTCCAATTAATCGAGGCACTTTATCGATGACTTCGAGATGGATCGACAAATTTCTCGGCTGAAACCGGGAGGATAAAACCTGGAACCCTGACGCCGTCTCTCGGTTTGCTCCCGGTTCCATCTCGATCGAAACGTCCCGGTTTTCGAGATGGATACGAAATGGATCGGTAATCTCGAAGGGGGTCCCGGTTTCAATATGTCCGTATTTTGTTGCCGTTAATTTGGCCTATCTGAACGTCTTAGGCTATTAGAGTGTCCCGCGGATACCATGTCTTTGAGCCGCTCGTCGCCTACGTATATCGCGACCAAAATATAATTCAGAAAACGGATTTTTTAAAAGATATACTGTTTTAGACTCATACGTGGGTTCGTTGATTATAGAAATAGACAAACTTCTGAGCTGTACTCCACGTAAACTTATTCAATGCACAAGCTTTCGACTCTCATGCCGGAGCCTTTATCAAGCGATCTGTTGAATTTCATAAAATTGCCAGTAAATATACAGATTGTCCAATAGTTTATCCGTTTCTATTCGATCTTCCATGGAAACGGATAAACTATTGGACAATCTGTATATTTACTAGCAATTTTATGAAATTCAACAGATCGCTTGATAAAGGCTCCGGCATGAGAGTCGAAAGCTTGTGCATTAAATATGTTTACGTGAAGTACAGCTCAGAAGTTTGTCTATTCTTAAAAGATGTTTTCCATGTTATTCATCGTTTAATCGATATATCGGTCTTGATGTTTCCTGAATCCAGTTGAACGGAAACTTACATTCATCTATATATAAATTATGAATACATAATTTAGTGAACTTCGATAATTGATTGTATATCTGACTAGTATCCGTCGCGGAATAAATGACTCATCAGCTGGATATGATCTGAATAATAATGATATGGAACCATGCGTTAACCAAAAATGGATCGTTTCAACCGAAATGAAAGCTATGTTAGAATTTGACCGGTGTATTACCTCGGGGTGTAATTTGTTTTATAATTTGGTAGTATTCATTGCACATTCCATTTTTTCTAGAATTACTGTCTTGTGATATAGTTCATATAAGGAGATTATCTCAACGACGTTTATTTCTGACATAAGCTTGTCTGAAAGTGGTTAGCGGAAATACCGGCAATCGGAGCTAGAGGTGTTGATAATTCACACCACAGTCGATCAGTGAAAAACCGTCGGCTTGAAACAACAGCGAAGGGAGAGGGGTCAGTTTCTTTGAAAGAAAAAAACCTGAAACAACACTCTTGGCGGGTCTTGATAATATACTCACGTTATATTATTTGCTGCTGATTTCATGTGTCCAAGAAATCAACCAAATAATGGAAGTAATTACGGCCTAATTCAGAGGGCAATCAGACTTTGCACTAACGATTACATACATTTTGCCTTAAATGATACGGCGTGTTGTCTGGCCGAAAATTTCGATCGAGCTTTTATGTTTACATTCTCCGGTTTCTAGTGAATTACCAGACGTTCCTGTGGTTTTGTAGTCTCTTTGTTTCTGAATACGGGGGGAATATCTGACGATAAAGATATCCCATTCTGAGACACTTTCAGAGCATCATATGAAATTTTATTCTATACTTGCAGAATTTATTTTCGATTCGGAGTTCCTGGACGTTCTAAAAACAGGTTCAAAATAATTGAATAATAATAAGCAGGTTATACATTTTGGTGATGTTTCTTTCTTTTCGTTCATAACGTTTAGGGAAATTGCACTATCTGAGCAACTATGTGGCTACAGATCTCTAGACGGAATAACAAAATAATATTAAATGATTCATGATGTGCAATCTAAATCATTATGTACTCGCCGAGATTAATCTCGCTGCTCCAGAGTATATATATATATATATATACCGAGCATACGCCTTCCAAATGGTTCAAACCTTCGTTTGATGGCATCTCGAATCCATTCTCGAAGCATGTCGAGTTCTTTCGAGGAAGATCGAGATGGTCTTGTCCTTCGAGAGAAAACCGGGAGCAAACCGGGGCAACAATCGATAGAGAAAAACCGGGACCCTTCGAGACGAGATATTTATCGGTTTTACTCGTTTATCGAGAAACCCTCTCGATCGATTGGACGTGACCCCTTATTTTGTATTATCCTGCACATGAAACAATCAGTTTTTGCGGTGCTCAACTTGTAAATATAGTTGTTTCATCATATACCATATGAGCCCCACATTGACTGCTCTGTTGTTTTCAACCGTGCAAGCAAGTCAAACTTGGCAAAGCTAGATGCTATTCTCCATCAATGACTAAGACTTCGCTTCGGACCGTTCAGAACATCCCCTAAGGAGAGCTTATATGTCGAGGCAGATGAAATTCCTTTAGAACTTCGAAGAATTAAACTATCACTGCAATATATCACAAAATTGATTTCAAACCCCTCAAATCTTGCATATAACTGTGTTTTCAAACCTCAGTACGTTGATTTCTATTTAAAGAAACCCTCCATTATTCCACCACTTTGAATTCGTATGAGACCACATATTGTAGCAGCTGGTATTAAGCTTAATCAAATTTTACCCAACAAGCTCTTGCCAACTCCACCATGGCAGTCAATCAAACCAGAAGTAGATATTACATTGACGAAATATAAAACGGCAGACACGAGCCAGCTCGTGTATACACAAGAATTTGGTCTACTGAGAGAGAAATACGGCTCGCATCAGGCTATTTATACAGATGGTTCTAAATACGGCGAGAGAGTAGCATGTGCTACTATCTTTAGTTCCAAAACTAAAACCTTTCGACTACCAGGTAAAAGTTCGATATTCACTGCAGAACCAAGACCTACTGTCGGCGTTGGAAGGTATTGGTTCCATAAAAGGAAGAAATATGTCATATTCTCAGATTCACCCTCATGCCTTCAAGCGATTGAAAGTGGAAATTCAACTCATCCTACCATCTTGAATATTCTACAATTATATGACTGCAATTTAATCAACAGATTGATATTGTGTTTTGTTGGGTACCTATTCACGTTGACATCAAAGGTAATACTGGAGCTGATACAATGGCTAAGGCAGCCCTAGGTGATGAGGTTGATCCTGTTGCAATCCCATGCATTGATTTCAGACCATCCATCTATGCTTATGTGAGAAAGTTGTTTCAATCTTTGTGGGATGCTAAGGATAATAACGAACTTCACGAGTTCAAAACAACTGTAGGCTACACTCATCTGAACAGCCAGGAACGTTTCGAGCAAGCCATGATTAGACGATGTAGAATCGACCATAAACGATTAACTCACGAGCATTTGCTGGAAAAAAAGAGCCAGTCTCAAGATGTATTCCATGCCACGAAGATCTCACGGTGAACCATATTCTTATCAACTGTATAGATTTTAAGATTTTAAGAGATAACTCTTATCGAGCGGCTACTCTGGAAGATCTTTTTAGTCGAGTAAAAGAATTGTATTTTAGATTATTTGAGAGGGATCGGTTTGTTGTATGAATTTTAATGTATTTACATGTTTTTAATGCATTAGTTTACCGAGTTATTAATTTGAATACTTAGAATTTTGTTTGATCGTTGCTATATAGCTGAAATATTGCTGAACGCGACGCTACATCTGAATTCTCTCTCTCTCTCTCTCTCTCTGATCACTGACTGCTTCGTCGCTATATAGCTGAAATATTGTTGAACGCGACGTTAAACCTTAATTCTCTCTCTCTTCCTACATTGACTCAGCGGATTTGATTACAGTCTGAGTAGGCTGGCGAAGGGGATTGTCTGCGGGCGTGGGGGAACGCTGACTCCTTTTTTTAACATTTATTCTCTATGACTGCCCCTGGGGATCTGAAGTTTTTCTCACAATATCTATGTTTTTCCACCAATTGCTGTTCAGCAATTAGAAAATCGATATTCGATAAGAAATTAAATCATTTTGTCAATTCCTGCCACAATTTGTAAATATCGTATTTCTTTTATCATGCACATTTTTTAGCCTACGTGGATTCGCCGATTGAAGAGTACAGCAACCTGGTTGAAGTGAGGTTGCAAATTCTCTCTCATCTCTTCCCTTAATAGCTTCCTTGTCCTTGTGGCTAGGCAACCGAATTTACCACACTATGACATTGCCAAGCTCGACCAGTAAATGCTAAACGATTCACGGTGGCTGTTTGTGCGGCAAATTTGTGCGAAAATATTGGGAACCGATTTCAACCACATTTTTTCTATATTCAGGGGAGAAAAAGTCAGGCCGCTCGTTTGGATGTACATGTGGTATATGACAATATGTTTTCTCCCCAGTCCCGAAATAGTATTGTTATTCTCTTGGCCAGAACGAAACATTCAACATTATATGTACGGGTCAAAATTAACCAAGCTTAACTTAACCAAGCTTCAATGTGATTGGAGGTGTAATGTCAGAGATACACGGGACAAACGTGAAATATTAACGTAATTTTAACCTAGCGGTCAGGAGAGTGCGACTGTTTCTTCTCAAACAGTATAACAAGAGCCGTTGGGCTTCAATATCCTCCCGCAAAACTCTAACAGAGTTGATGAAAAAGCGACCATAAACGATGACATTACAATGGACAACACACAATCAGTAGGGTTCTTTTATGTCCCATTGGTAAATGTATAACCAACACCTGTAACAGGAGATCACACAAACAATATAAAATTTAGAGACAACAAACATTTCTCTCGTGAAGGTGTCCACACTCCCTTTGATAGTATGTTTGTTCCATTGTGAAACACTGGGAATAAAACATTCCTTCACCTTGATTTTCCATATACCTCGTCGAACTAATCATGTATAGAACATTATGCAACCCCTGTTAAATTCATGCATCGAATTACTGAACACATGTTTAGTCAGATTGCTATGTGGAGGTTGTTGTACAATATTTTCTTTTTTTTCACGTTTCCCTTCCCATTAGTTCCTCAATATGCAAATCCTTCACTTCTCCCGACTTATAGATTTGAAAAGGTCTCAAGGGGGCAAAAGCAACAGGAAAATGCCATCACTTTGAATCACGCAACCAAAGAAGAAACTGCCATCACTTTGAATTACGCAACCAAAGAAGATGATCGAGAATTACAGTAACAACATTATTTGAAGGGTATTATGCATGTGTCATAAATACGTCACAGATACGGTGAATAGCCTTTAGAAAGTTAGCTTTATATCCAATTATTTTCAGTATTACGCTCTCTTGATACTAGTGCTGGATGGGTGAATCCTGAGTAGGATTAGAACATAAAGATAGAGTAATTCCGCTTTATCGTTGGTTTGTCAGCGAAGCGCTAAAATCCGGTAGAAAATATCTCACGAATTAAGCCCCAGAGACGGACATTGGTTTAGAAATCGCTAGACCATTTGCGATAGAAATCTATACCAATCGATATATTTTCGATATTAAGGTGGAGACTGACATCTCTCTCTCTCACTCTAAAATCGGGGGTCGCCATATAATCTTACTTTATGGATTCTCGACAACATAGGTGTACTTTGTCGCGGGCTTGATATCAGAAATGATAGGGAAATGAAAAACAAATAACCTTTAAATTGGATTTATTCAATGGAAATGAACTTCAACATTTTTCTAAATGTTTCACATGACACAACACGCTTTGTTTCATCTTAACACAAATCAAAATACGAGTGTAATTCTCTTTCTAATGCACCTACATAAATTTTGTTCCTGTGTATTCCCATGATTTGTTTATTAAATGGAGATGGTTGCATGGTAAAATTTTGTTTACATAATTGTTTAACAATTTACGTATTTATTCATTTCACCAAGATTAATTCTTACGAAATTTTCCATATTTAAATGTATTAATATCTGTGCCTGAGGTGTCGGTCATCACACTAACATATGAGTTATCATGATATGGTAGTTACATACAGGGTATCCGTGGCCGATACCATACGATATGACAAGCTCGTTATTATATGCCATTCCGAAGTCAAGTGAAGCTAAAGTGAGACGTTTCCAATATATATTAATGAGGATGTTACTCTTCAAATAATCGAAGTACTTTTGCCGAGACGGCCCCCCCCCCCCTCCCCCCTATTTAACACATTGTAAACTGAAGTGAAAGAGATCGACACGACTGCAACCTGACTCCGCCATCAGTGTTACGTAACTTACAATAGATTTGAGAGCCCTAAAACCAAGGTGGTTGAGCGTCTTGTCTTTTTGTCTTGTCTATGATTGTCTTTTTGAATTTGGTGCTAATACTGTTATGTGGAAAATGGAATAGGTCTTTGGATTATGGACGCGGATATTCTCTAATGGACGACGGCTGGATTATGAATGACGGACTAGACGCTTGTAATTTCATCATAATGATAAAGAACCTAATAGGGATTGAGGGTTGGTCGTTACTCGTCATACTAGCAAACACAACAGAAACGTTTTGTCTTCATTAACCAGAGTGGTATGGTCAAGGGAATACCATTGATCGAGGGTGTTGTCATTTCCTCCTGTTTTTTTTCTTGTTTTTTTTTTCTCGATAGCATACTCCCAAGAAGTCGTCGTTAGCACGACGGATATCGAGGTTCCGTTTTTCACACGTATCAATCAGTGTCCCGTGTAAGATTATCGTGATTATCATCGTCTTCTCCACAGCAGCAATTTGGTTATATTTCCGGACAAGTAGATAGTCAATCTGAGGTGTCCGGTACACACTGAATGTGCAGACTGATATCTCACTATTGAACATTCAATATGAAAAAGTACCGTTATACAAACATTGAAAAATAAAATAAAGATTGATGCACGTCAACAACGTGTCTCTAATCAACACAGAAATGAAAGAGAAATGGAGAAAAATGGGTGTTTCCTCAAATTTTCAGATAGCACCCGAATCACTGTTTCATCTAAATGCAAACTAGAAAATGGACGTCAACCAGTTTGTTTGCAAAGCACAACAACATGGCGCTATTGACCATTCTCCTATCTATTTCCATCCTATTTCATTTAAATCAATGGTTGTCGTCGCCACACATTTAGCCATATCTGACTAAAGCTACGTACACATGTGTACGATTATCCGATAACGACAATGCGGCAACGACAATACGACAACGGCAAAAAAATCGATCTTAGGAAAATGAATTGGTCCGTACACATGAATGCGTAACGATTACGACAGTGCGATAAGACTATCCGGCAATGCGATACGATTATCCGTCTATTATTGGAATCGGTTCTGGAGCGATTTTTTGCCGTTGTCGGACATAAGTCGTGCGGTTTTATGACGTCACAGCAGCAATACACAGCAACTCGTCGTCCATTGCGGTAAGAAATGTTCTCATCTCGCATCCGCTTTTATACTTATAGCCGTAGTCATGTGTACACCAAAAACGCATTACCGTTGTCGTTGCCTTTGCCGTATTGTCGTTGCCGCATTGTCGTTATCGGATAATCGTATACATGTGTACGTAGCTTTAACCTTTCCTTATTTAAACGTTTCCTTATTTCGCTAACAAAGAACAAATAATGATAGTATACCAAAGATGAGATTTTTCGAACTAAATCTTGTTTCTCTCTAGGTATCATGGCAAACCTGTATCTGATGTGTCGGTCTCTACTTTAATGGAACAAAACACTACGAACCAGGAAGAATAATAAGTCAACTCTCTCAAATCTTTATTCTAGTAAATCAAGTCAATAACTATATTTTCCTTGTCAATTTGTAAGAGATCCGACCAGGAGCACATCTAACGTACATATGATGAATAGCTCAATATTGGTTTTGTAAGGCGCATGCATCAGCTATTAAAATTAATACAAATGTCCGAGGCCGTTTCCTGGGATCGCCACCAGGGTCTTCCCCGCGCCAAACAATTGATTACAGAGACCTTGAGCTATACATTATCCCCATCATTTATATCTTACACCATTCGATACCGACCGGCTATCCTGGGGTTTAGCCTAAGAAATATATGGTATAAATGGAATGGTACCGCTGAAATACTCCATGGCATATTTCAGTGGTGATCACTTTGATATATATACCTGTACAATATTCATCTTTGGGTATAAGTTGGCAAGCGACCGCACATCGTGATAAAAGCTCCTGTTGGATGAATTCTTTGGGGGATTATCATTCATATTACTCAGACGTGCAATGTTTGATTCGTGAGTACGAATGCCATAATCAAATCATGATTATTCGTAGAGCGTGCCTCTATTCTTGACCATACACTTTAGGAGCTTTCATCGGAGAAAAGCATTATGTTAACTGACACGACGATTGAAAGGTTAGTAATATATAGGTCTTACTTTTCTGATCAAATTTCTTTCTGAATAATCCGGCTATGGTAAGTGCAACTGACCGCACTGACCAAACGGAGAAAAACTTAATGACATATAGCAGACCGTACGGATTATGGTATATGGTCCTAATGATATTAACCTCAGAGTGGCGCTGAACCTACAGTAATCTTCGTCGGTGAATGTGGCGTAGACAAATACGATAAAACTTTGTATTTTGGTATGTTGAACTCCAGTCGGTCTGACACTTTCGAACAAGTATGACGAAGCGTTATTTCAACACGGGTGTATCTCTGAAATCTCCCATCTATGTATTATCTTGAAGATAGAACAATTATAGTCGGCTTGTACGGTACTCAATTTGTAAGTATATTTGTCTCATCATATATCAGATAAGCCCTACATCGACTGGGTGACTTGAGTTGATCACAGTCTGAATGGGGGGTTGGCGAGAGAGAGAGAGAGAGAGAGAGAGAGAGAGAGAATTAAGGTTTAACGTCGCATTCAGCAATATTTCAGCTATATAGCGACGATCAAACAAAATTCTAAGTAATCAATTCAAAAACTCGGTAAACTAATGCGTTAAAACAGGTACAAACATTAAAATTTGTACAACAAACCAATCTCTCTCAAATAACCTAAAATACAATCCTCTTTCACTCTGCTAAAAAGATCTTCCAGCGTAGCTGCTCGATAAAAAGTATCTCTTACAGTCTTAAAATCTATGCAGTCTATGAGAATATGTTTCACCGTGAGATTTTCATGGCAAGGTATACACCTTGGAATCGGCTCCGGTTTTAGTAAATATTCATGAGTTAATCGTGTGTGACCGATCCTACATCGTCTAATCATGGCCTGGTCAAAACGTTTATGACTGTTCAGGTGAGTATAACCAACCGTTTTTTTGAACTCGTGAAGTTTGTTATTATCCATAGTATCCCATAAAGATTGAAACAGCTTTCTTACATAAGCGCAGATAGATGGTCTGAAATCGCTGTATGGTATTCCAACAGGGTAAACTTCTTCATCTAGAGCTGCCTTAGCCAATCTATCAGCTTCAGTGTTGCTTTTGATGTCAACGTGACTAGGCACCCAACAAAACACAATATCTATCTGTTGATCAAATCTGGTGTCATATAATTGTAGAATTTCCAAGATGGTGGAATGAGTGGAATTTCCATTTTTAACTGCTTTAAGGCATGATAGTGAATCTGAGAATATGACATATTTTTTCCTTCTAGTGGATCCAATACCTTCTAATAGAGCTTTTACTTCTGCAGTAAATATGGAACTTTCACCTGGCAGTCGATACGTTTTAGTTTTGAAACTAAAGATAGTAGCACATGCTACTCTCTCACCATCTTTAGAACCATCTGTATAAATAGCCTGATGTGAACTGTATTTCTCTCTCAGTAGACCAAATTCGTGTGTATACACGAGCTGGCTCGTGTCTGCCTTTTTAGGCACCATTTCCAATTATCGTTCGCGAATGAATCGTTTATTTCGTCAAATTTTCTCGAAGTCGCGATTTTCCAAGGCGCGAGGGAATGGGTTTTTTTCTTCAAAATAAACAATTCATTCGCGATCGCTGTTCGAATGGTTTTTTTCTGTTGGCAATCGTTTTTCAATCGAGAAAATTCTCGCGAATAAAAAGCGATATCGCGATTCAATCGCTTTTTAATCGAGAAAATATAAACGATTGAAAAAAAACGATTGAGGATTATAGCCGAAAGTAGTACGCCATTGGTTCAGCCTGACTGACCGGCATACACGTTCGAGTTTCTAACACTTCAGTCAGACTGTATAAAGTTCGATCATTTTTTCTTCTTCCTTTTCCATTCTTTGCCTAGTGTAAAACTATAGCGTGTTTCTGTACAGTTGGCGGTTATATAGATACGATGGGGATATTGAAAGAAATTGAGAAAAAAATATCTATATATATACATAGGAATAATGGTTATGCATATAATTATAACTTCATATTTACATATATTTTCTACGGGACACAGGCCCGGATATGGTCAGATTGGGTCATTTGCACTTGCAATTTCGTCTATTATTTTGGGTATTTCTGTGTTTTAAAGCTGGTATTATTCCAGATTTCTTGTGCAGTATTTTTCGTGAACGTTTTTGGCATCTGTGCGGGCTGAATTTTTGAGTTGATTCGTCAGATTCTCGCTGTACGCGTGGTTTTTTGTCCTACGATCACCATTTTCCTTGTGTAGATAGATGGCGCTGTATTGAATATAACATTGTCATACGGGGTTTTGAGTCTTCGAAAGCACTTAATTATTAATATATAGCGAGGGCTATTTGTAAAAATTTTCACAACTGGTTAATCCAGTAAGAGATGAAATTATATACTATTCAGTTGGTTTTTGGCTTGAGCTTCCCTTTGGAATCATTCATAGTTCATTTATCAAAATATAAAATTAAAATAAAAAGTATTGTACATATGCGAATCCAACCGTTGTATGCGATTCAATCAGCATTGTGATATGTATTTGATATAAATATGAAATCACCGCCGCGAATATTCTTATAATAAATAAAATTAACTTGATGGTGATTTTTTGAACTTATTCACATCTCAATAGTTTAAAAACTGTACCAAAACATGAATGGATATCCTTTCCTAATGTATGTTTTACTATAACAAAATATACATATTTAATTACACTATTTTTCACCTTAATGAACCTAGAAATTCTCGGCTGGAGGGCTAAGCTGCTCTGGGTTATCGCCATGCGCTCATTCGCACCTCTATGAAGCCTGTGCCGTAATCATTCTGATAATGCAATCAACGACGAACTCAAATCCACTTATGACCTGTACCCGGTATTTACAAAACAAGATATTGTGACTATCATCCTGTATTGTTTATACCAAGTTGCATGAATATATGAGGAAATTATCGAAAGTATGAAGGGAATGACTGAATATTAATACATTGTCGACTCACACGATCATTGAATAAACATGTAATTTTGTCATTTACGCTTCGCCAGAGTAAATCTGAGCGCGAACGTCACAGGAAGCATGGTACAGGTATATGTATAGATATTTCCAGCATACGCCCTACTTCGGCTTGTAGGAGACTATAGATCGTGAATCATATATATTATTCGGTTATCTTGCGCATTTATACAGTATAGTATAGTAATATAGGTTTTTTCCATCGACAAATCCGCAATCAACATTACATGTAGTTCCCATTTCGCGGATAGAGCGGCATACGATGGCAACACGGCCTATGTGTCAAATATCACTCCGCCTCACGATTCTCTCGCGCCTTGAAAAAAACGATTCTCTCGCGATTGAAGATTCGCGATCAAGAACGGATCGCGCATGGGTAAACGATTCAAACACGATATCGCGAGAGAATGGTTTTTTCCAGAAAAGGTTCAATCGTTTTTTCTCATTTTTTTCTCGATATCCTCGCGACTGATTCGCGACTGATCGTTTTTCAATCGAGAAAATTGAAGAAAAATCGCTTTTTATTTTTCATTTGTTCTCTCTTGTCTTTTTTACTTTCTTTCTTATAAACTTCTTTCTCTCTCTCTTGTCCTAACAAGACCTTCGACCTTTGGTTCAAGGAAGTCTCGCCTTTTTAACGGACGATCATTACACTCATGATACTCCTCATCTGAAAGCATGGATGACTCGTTGGTAGGAGTGGAGGTAGTATCGACTATTTTAGGCTCTTTGCCTGTTTCGCTATCTAGGGAATTCTCTTTCTCCTTTTCCTGATTCGAGGTAGTTTCATTACTACAAGATTGCTGATTACTTTCTTCTTCTGTGAATTCATTCATGACTTCCTCATTCGGTGTAAAGTTTACGTCGACACCAGAGTGAATAGGATTAACGAAGGAATTCACAGACTGCACAGGTGTATCCGGAGCCGACACACCGCCAGTATCCGGTAAGTTGTCTGGAGTCAATGTGTTGCCAACACTTTTAGTCTGATCAGAATCAGACTTCTGATCA
>JAVTVY010008006.1:0-43164 GCA_036873755.1 Hanleya hanleyi
TGGTTGAAACTCTGGTTGACTTGATTGCCATACGTCTTGCTAATGGGGACCACCCGTAACAGAGGTGTGTTCACATCGCCCACAATATGGCTGTCCACTGCGTCCGAGTAGACGTACAGTCCGTACATGCCTACTTTCATATCCATCACAACGTCACCGTTGTCGGTGGTGGGTCCCGGGTACACGCTGTAAGGCATACCTAACATTTGCTGTAGTGTAGGACTGAGTTTCACAGCCACGTTAGGGCTCAGCAGGATACAGGCCTTGTCGTTGTGTGGGTTGACAGCCCAGATCACGTGATTCTTGAAGGGATAGACTTTCATGGGTTTTGAACTATTCGTGGCCTCCCGTAGAGCCTTGTACTCCAACAAGGACAGCAGACCCTCTATGAACTTCTGGGGCGTATCGTATTGGCCTTCGGGGAGCGTCAGTTTGGTTACTTTGCCTTCGTAGGTGACGTCGTACCATACTTCTTGGTCTCGTACGTTGTACCACGAGTAAGGGTACTGAATATCTACCAGTCCACATTCCCACCGACCAGGTAAATGTAACGGTTGTGGTAATTGAGTCACATACTTGGCCAAGGTGTTGTCAGGAAACACATCGAGTGAACTATTACTGGGCAACGTCAGGTAAAACATGACGACTGAGTTGTTCTGCCTTCTGCACCGGGTTTTTATTGGGGTGCCCTTAGTAGGGTTCCCAGGCCTTGGGCGCCTTACCTCGGCGTTGTGATCGTCGCGGTGACTTAGATCTGGTAGGTCCCCGTCGTCGTTGTGGTGTTTTGGGCGGTGACATGGGGGCCAAGAAGAGGAGGGTGGTGGTGGTGGTGGTTGGTGTCGGATCGATTGCTGCATAAAGGCCCAACGGTTAGGATTCCCTACCAATTCTTGAGGGGTGTGTGTGTCTTTTAATCCCTGAGCAAAGGCTTCCCAGCCCGGTGGATTAGAGTGTTTGCGAGAACGTACCATATCGTTGATCAAATCGGTCATATGAGACCCCGGCACCACTTGGTTTCGAATCAGCAGTTTTCCTTCATCGTTCCAACCCATATCGGAATTCTGTTTCACCCGGTCCAACAATAAACGCGCCTTGGTCTTGAAGGCTTTAGGCACACTGGCCAACACTTCCTCTTCCAGCTGAGGTGAGGGTGGCGGTGGTGTGAGTGTGGGCGTTGTGGGTAGTTGTGGGAGTGGTGTACTACTACTACTCCCTCTATATTGATCCATAAACGTCTGGTACCGGTTCAGCGTATGATGGTAGAGTTGAATTTTCTCGTGATCGGGTAGTCGACGTTGGAGTATACTATTCATCTCTTCATCCAGAGACTGGAGGTGTTGCACTGTGGCAGGCACGGGATAGGGTGATTGCAAACTCTGTAACAGTCGAGGTTCGACCAGCATCATTTTTTTCGTATGTTCCATGTTTTAGCGTCCCAAGATGGAGCCTAGTAACGGTCCCAGTACAGTAGCGGCTAAGGGTGCGAGGAGTGCGCCGAGAAATCCACCTCGCTGTAACACCTGTTTCTTTTTCTTGACACTACCCGTCTTCTTCACCAACGTTCGGAGACTCGCCTTGTGCCGTTGCAATTTCCCTTTCTGCAGAGGACTGAGCGGAACATTGCCTTTTAACACATTATGCGCCACTTCACACAAACACCGTACCAAGTCGGGATCCGCCCCGCGCACCAGGGCCCGGCCCACCTCCGGTGGCGCGCTGCGTAATACGCGGAGGGCCGGCGCGTGCTTGCGTATCCGTGCAGACATGATTGTGACGGCTAGAGTGGGTTGTCTTCTTCTTTTATTTGGGTGTGTACACCGTCTGCACCTCTCCGGGAAAAATGTGGGTGCGCAATCGAAGGGTGGAGGGGGTGTCTTGTTTCAAGTCGATGAGTAGATACCCGTGAGCTCCTTGGGTAGCATCTTCAAAGGCTTCTCGTACAAAGGCCGTGTTTTTAGGGTACATCTGTTGGGCCAGGTGCATAATTTGGGAAGCGTCTCTGGGGTTTTTGAATAACACCACATACTGAGCATTCAAACTAATGTTCCTGTGCTCTTTGTTCTTACTGAAGAGATTCTGCACGATGTAGATGATGCTCAACCGACGATGATGGCTTCCTTTGGTAAAGAGACGGGTGATTCGACTGTCCGTTTCCGTCATGAGATCGTCCACCACGACCAACGTGTCTTTTGGCGTATCCTCAGGGGGTAAGCCTTCCACTAAGGTGAGTCCCGGGAGACGTGCCAGTTCCTCGTACGCGGGTTGCCAAGCTCCATAACACCACAGGATGCGAGCTACGGGAGGTGAAATGAGGGCTGACCCGTGTTGGATGAGGCGTTGAACGAAGTGTGTTTTTCCCGATCCTGTCGGTCCAGCGATGAGACACGTGAAAGGATGCTGCCACCGAGGATCCATAGTTTTTATGAGGGTGATTTAGGGTTCGGATCGTACCGGGGGCTCGTAGTGGAACGGTGGGTACCGTTGCCGTGGTAAACGTGATTCACCGGAGTCCACTCTAAATGTTTTTAGCGTCGGTGTACTGGGTGAAGGGTGTCTCAGGGTAGACGGAGGCTGGTGATCAGGTCGAGTCGTAGTAGTAGTAGTAGTAGTAGTACGGGGCGTCGTATAGGGGTATCTCTGGGTTGATACGTGGCGGTGAGGTGACGTCGTGGGCCGCGTCGTAGGAGTCGTAGTGGTGGTGGTAGAAGATGGCGTAGGAGTCGTAGTGGTGGTAGAAGATGGCGTAGGAGTCGTAGTGGTGGTGGAAGTAGTGGAAGTGGATGATTGAGGTGGAATTGTTGGACGAAGGGTGTTGAAACAGGATATCACGTACGCAAATCGTAGAACACGCCTCCAAATAAGGTACCCAGAAGCACTACTAGACACACTACAGTACCGACTTGTGCTTTTCGAGTCCGTAACAGTAAGGGTAGATGTGCACTATCCATGGTACAACCCTACACTGAAGGATGGAGGTGATAGGGGTTAGAATTTATAGGCGTTTCATGTCACGGCCTGACACCCAGGAATTAAACGAACGGGGCCAACCTTGCCATTTGACGAAATGATAGGGGATGCCACGTCGACGTTCCGTTTTCAAAATCTTTTCCACCGTGTAGTAGTCTTTCGGTGTTTTCACTATGGGTTGTAATTCTGCCTCGTAAAACGTGCCTTGCAGTGTTTCTCCTTGTAGATCTTCCAGTTGATAGACGTGTGGCTGTCGACGTTTATGGCGAACGATGACATCGTCACTCCAGTTGGGCAAGTAACTTTTCTCAAATTGTCCTTTCACTTTACTGATCCGTACCACATCTCCGCGTTTGTAACGGGGTGACGTGAGTGGTGGTGGACTGGGTGAGTACAGCGTACCACGCACTTGATGTTCGTTGCGTTCTGTCACATCGAGGGGAGCTCTCTGGATACTGCGGTGATAGGCTCGATTGTACCCTTGGACCAGTTGAGGTAGTACATCGATGTACCGTCGGGTGTTTTGGGCGGTAAAATACTTGTACATTCGGCCTTTGAAGGTCCGATTGAATCGTCCCACCACAGAGGCTTTGGTCTCGTTGTACGTATGGAAGAAAAATACCTTCTGTTTCTTAAGAAAGGCTTGAAAGGGTCGGTTGAGAAATTCTGTGCCTTCATCCGTTTGCGCCCCGTCTTGAAAATCTGCTGGAACGCCCGTACCAGATTCTCTCCTGTTTTGGTGCGAATGGGTAGTACCCATGCGTACTTGGATAAAATATCGATACAGGTCAACATGTACCGATGTCCATCATTGTGGGGTGCAAATCGACTCATATCCACTAAATCAGCCTGCCATTGTGCGTCTATGCCTCCTACGATGACTCGGTTACGACGAAAATGTCGTCGGGCTGCTCGATGTAAACTATAAGTGTCTTGGGTTTTTAACCAGTCTCGAACTTCAGTTCGACTGATGCCTTGGGAATGGGCAGCTCGAGCGAGCGCTCCCACAGCGCTATACGCGGCTGGACTGGTAGGGTTGTAATACAAATCGGTTAACACCTTGTTCACTGTAGATGCCGACCCCTTTTTCCCCTTTCGGGACCCCCTCATCGGGGTGCCTGTCTTCCTACCCCTCATCGGGGTGCCCCTGGGTCCCCGTCCGGGTGTGGTGTGTTCGCTTCATCAGGTGACACTGACACTCTAGCCTCTGTGCACCCTATAGATATAGTACTTTTCTGTTCCCCGGCTATATCGGGTTCATGTAGTTGTTCATGGGGTTCAGCCAGCGCGTCCTCCATAGCACGAGCCCACGCCAACTGGTCTGATGATCGCTCGTCCGGTGTAAACAGCTGGTCCACAATAGGCACCACTTTCTCCAAGGCTGACCACAGATCGGGGACTAGGGTGAAGCCTCGCGTAGGGTCTTGGTAGCGGCCCAGGCGTAGGAAGAAGGTGGTACGGTATACGTAGATGGCATTGTCTATGTGGATGAGGTGTCCGTCGAGCTCACCGCTCAACACCCGTTTAAATTTGGTCCAGCCGTCACGAGGTAGCGTCACCGTATTCGATACGGTCTCAGCGGGCGCCCAGCAAATATCTCCACGGTCTTCCACCAGGGTGACTTTATCTTCATAGACGTGTAACCCCACCTGGGGTGTAAGGGGCAGGATGGCTCGTAGGTCGGGTGACATGCTTGCTCCAATGTCGAACGGTGAATGACACACACTCTGTCTGACCCTGGTATTTATAGTGTCAATACCAGGTGGGCACAGACTGAGTCGTACTATTCTGTGAGGGGGCCCTGTAGAGAGAGTACTTCATCGACCATGGGGACTACTTGTTCCAAAGCCGTCCATAGATCGGGGTCCAGAGTAAAACCACCTCGCTTGAGACAGAGGAGTCGAGCAAAATAGGGACCGCGGAAAATGTAGACGTCGTCACACAGGTGAATGCTATCACCGTCGAGGTCACCGCATAACACCCGTTTCAAGGTAGTCCAGCCTTCCGGGGATAAAGAGACACGCGCTGGTTCAGACGTACACCAACACCTACTGTCGTCATCGATGAGCTCCACGCGTTGGGGATACAACAATAGGGTGCAGTCCGGTGTAAGAGTGCGGGTAGCTACAGACTGCGCCTGGGGGTGGAGTACGTCGTGGACGTCGGTGATAATAGCTTTCAGCGCCTGCCATAATGCCGGACGGAGTAGGATAGAGGCACCACCACACTGTTCTAACCGGGGAAAAAAAGAATCATCTCTACCACTTCGTAGGTAGACACCGACTCCCACGTGCATGAAATCGACTTCGGGCTCTTTTCCCTGTAACAACCGTGTCAATAGAGTCCATCCTGCTAGGGTTAAACATAGCTTCACCTCTCCGGGATGTTCTTCGATGAGCTGCAGTTCATGGTCATAGACGATGAGGATGACGTCAGGCGTGAGTTGGAAGAAGGCAAGCTCCGCTCCGTGCGCTGCCATAGTGGTGAATGACAAAACACCGACGAGGCAAATGTGTATATATATCGATTCTTCCCCTTCGTGAAAGTCCGTGATGACTCGTCAGTAAAAAACCCTAGTCCGTAGCCGTACACGTTATAGGTGCGCACCTCTCTCTATCCGTACCCGTAACCGTTATAGTTTTTATTCCACCCTCACCCTTCGTGAAAGTCCGTGATGACTCGTGAGTAAAAACCCCTAGTCCGTAGCCGTACACGTTATAGGGTTTTTTTTCGCACCTCTCTCTATCCGTACCCGTATACGTTATAGTTTTTATTCCACCCTCATCCTTCGTGAAAGTCCGTGATGATTCGGGCTGTAATGTTATCTGCAATCATTTAACCTGGGAATTGGCCATAGACGAATTTTCGTGCAAAATATGTGGATTGAGAGTTAACCCAGGAAGGGTGGTCGCACGTGGGCGTAGTCACCCATCAGCGATGTGTACATCGACTCTCATGTTATTAATACACGCAATCATTTAACATGGAAATTTTCCACTAGACGAATTTCGTGCAAAATGACGGGATTCTGGCGTAACCCAGGAAGGGTGGGGGCCCCCACTATTGGCCAATGAGATGTCTATAAAAAGAGCCAATGAGATGGCTATAAAAAGAGCCAATCCGCTAGCCCTAAAAAGAACCAATGAAGCCAGTATCACCGAGGTTGAAACAGCCAATGAAAATAACCTGTATGTCAGTATAAAGCCAGCAGGAGCGTGGTGAGCGGCATTCCAAAACCTTTCACCGTACTGTAAAGACGTGTATACCTATATTGAAGAAGAAGATGAACCGCGTGGCCAAGATGTCGACAACCAAGGCTTCGGGAAGAATGGCCCAAATACAACGGGAGATTGCCCGGCGGCAAAGGGCGGCCATGGTGAAAGCCATAAAGGACTTCTGGCTAAAAGAAATTACAGGATGGTGCCGGTACATGGACGACGACAACAACAACGTCAATCCGGGGACAGCACAGAATCTCCGGACCCTGATAAGGACCGCCAGAACAGTGGGGGACGAGGCCTGGCTGGTCCACCTCAAAAACGCCATGGAGGAAATGCACCCACCACCACCACCACCACCACCAACAGAACAACAACAACAACAACAACAACAACAACAACAGCAAATCCAGCCAGAATTTGTCGATATGGAAGCAATACCACCAGCCAATTTCCTGCAAGACCTACCCATTTCTGCGCACCATGATGACGGACAACAACACCGATACACGATGGAGCCGTACAGATATTTTTCCGTCAGCGATATGTAAGGAGTAGACAGGAAAACTCCCCCTGAAGAAAACAGGGTCAACAAATTGACTTCAACGGCCCTTTTCAGGGCCAACCAATTGTTGTCGAAAGAGAACTTCTAACTTGGCACATTCAATTCAAATCACAGGTCCTACATCATGCCCTCTTTATTCTATAGTATTACCAAACTCCAACACCAAAAAACAATCCCTGCCCCGTCAACGGCCCTTTTCAGGGCCAACCCCTTACTTCCAACACACAGGGGTTTTTTTTCTCAGTGTTTTAGGGCTAACCCATGCAAAAATTTGGTGCAAAATGAGCGGAATGATTGCAGATAACATTACAGCCCGAATCATCACGGACAAGGGTGAGGGTGGAATAAAAACTAGAACGGTTACGGGTACGGATAGAGAGAGGTGCGCACCTATAACGTGTACGGCTACGGACTAGGGGTTTTTACATTTTAACATGGCAAATTTAGACTAGGTGAATTTGGTGTAAAATGAAGGCATTCTGTCGTGACCCAGAATGCATTGGGGTAATATTATAAAGATAGAAATGGACTTTAACCTGGAAATTGATGTGTTATTTACCTATTGTTACCTAGGTATGTGTGTGCATGTGCAGGAGTTGGTGTTATTTTTTTTATTTTGTGCTTTTGAGTTTACAAGTTTCCTCTTTCGGAAAGATGGGTTGGCCCTAAAAAGGGCCTTTGGAAGATGTAAGCGATTACATCGTTGGGGACAGGTGGGATTGTCTTCTCACAGTACACACCGGGCATGTCAACGCTATGAGTTCACACACTAGGGGGTTGTAATCGTCCGGAAGCTGTGGTAATCGGGCATGTCGGTGTATACAGGCTATACACAAGGCTTGATGCCCACAGGGAAAAATGGCGTATTTGGCGAAGTGATTACAACATTCCACGCAGCGTAAATATTGTGCTGCTTGGCATTCTGTGTTGGGTGCCAGTCTTCTTTCTATTGCGGTAGCGTAGTGGATGACCTCTTCAATTTGTTCCTTTTGTTTTCCCCTTATGTTTCTGTGTATTCTTTTTTTGTATTTTCTTGACTTTTTCTTCTTCTTCTTGTGCTCTTTTCATTCTCCTTCTCCTTGTTCTTGTTCTTGTTCTTGTTCTTGTTCTTGTTCTTGTTCTTCTTCTTCTTCTTCTTCTTCTTCTTCTTCTGCTTCTTCTTCTTCTTTTTCTTCTTCTTTAACTTGGAGGCTTTGTTGTTGTTTGTAGATATCTTCTAGCACTCGGTCCATTTCGTCAAATCGTTGGTATTCGAGTGCCGTAAGATCCGGTGTCGCTCCCGGGGGGTCACTAAGATCCGGTGTCACTCCTGGGGGTCACTAAGATCCGGTGTCGCTCCTGGGGGTCTTGATTATGGCCGCCCTGTGGTTGGTGTTCATCTTTAAATAAGTCTTGTATAATAGCATCCAGCCATGGGTCATCATGTACCATATCGATGTTCCCGAGCAGTTGTAGTTCATCATCATTTATCATGAAGTCTGGTAACAGGTTGTCAATATCCATGGTTTCACCTTCAGCCATGATGTAATTGTGAATGAATCAGTAAATACTGCGCGCTATTTATAGTGTAACGCGCGGACGTGAGCGAAATTTTTATATCACATCTTTGTGCTCACTTACGCTGGAGAAATATTTTTGTGTTTCTTTTCCAATTTTAAACCGGTGTGATTTTGCAATAAATGCGAGTGCACGTATAAAATTTATTTCAAGTTGAACTGGGGCAACTGATCGTGTAGCATTTAAAAATTTAGAAGGGTAGCGGTAGACTAAGCCACTATTTTAATGATTTTATCGATTTTTAGACGCGTAACGTTATGGTTAGGGTAGTGTAGAAAACCCGGTACACTGGAAATAAATCGGTTTTCCTGGGTAAAAATACGTCAAGTATGTTCCTCACAGCCTTATAATGTCACCCTGAAAATTGTAGCCAGTTTATCGAAAGAAAACTAGGAAATTTTATCGTATGACACCGGCTACGGTAACACAGCACTATACAGTGTGCAGGCAAAATGTGAGTACAGCTATGGGTGTCAAATGGATGTGTTACCGTAGCCGGTGTGATACGATAAAATTTCCTAGTTTTCTTTTCGATAAACATGCTGCAGTGAACTCACATTTATTGCAAAAAATGAGACCGGTTTAAAGTTGGGAAAATAAAACACAAAACATTTTTAGCAGGTACCAGGCCGCCATGTTGCACCCACTCACACGCCGCCATTTTGACCACACACGCCGCCATTTTGTACACACAGGCCGCCATTTTGTACACACACGCCGCCATTTTGAACACACACGCCGCCATTTTGAACACACAGAACGCCTAGACTATAAATAACGCGTAGTATGTTGCCATTTATTCACAACTACAATCATGGGTACAAGACGAAGGCTATTCAACGATCCTAGAGAACACAGAGAGGTGATTACGAGTGAAGAACATAACGATGGAGTGACAATAATTACAAGCTTTGAGCGGGTTATTGCCGACGAAACGATGATACGGCGAAGTGAAGAACAACTCGAAGAGCTCAGGAGGGAGGCAATGGAAGAAGATGCGAGGTTGATGAGACGGCGAAGTGAAGAACAAGACGAGGAGATAAGGAGGGTGGCAATGGAAGAAGATGAGGATGTAACTGATGAAGAACTCCCCGACCTAGAGTGGTTAAACAGTAACAGACCTCCAGGAAATACAGCGGCTACCCAAACACCAATTATAACAACGCCGGCTACCGAAACAACAACAACAACAAGAACAACAACAACACCACCACCATGCTCTTGGGCCGAGGTAACCCGCCTGAACGAACAGGTGAACCGCCTAAACCAACAGGTGACCCACCAAAACGAACAGATTAATGAAATGAGGGAAGACATGGGTCAAATGGACGCTGTGAAGTTTAAACTACAACAAGACCTACATAAGGAAAACAGTAAATCAAACTGTAGCGTGTGTACAGACGACGAAAGCCTGTACGCCCTATTTCCGTGTGGGCATTTATGCCTATGTGAAGAATGCTGGGTGACTCTAACATGTATAGGGGACACGTGCCACTGCGCTGAAACGGACGAACAGCATTTAAAGATCAAGTGTCCCGTGTGTAGGAAGCAGGTGGCCGGGGTAAAGAGAATCTACCGCTCCTAAAACAAGTGTCGTAACACTTTTCCAAAGTCCCTTTTTAGGGCCAACCCATGTTTTCGAAAGAGAACTTCTAAACTCAAAGCACAAAAAACACCAGCTCCCATCACCCCTATGAAAAAACCTAAGGTCTTCACCACAATAGACTCTTAATGTTGAATTTTTTTAATACAATTATCTTTGCAAAAGAATGAACACTAACAGCCATTTTTTGAATTTTCTACTATTTTTATTAACACAAATAGAATGAACGTGTTCACCAGACTCTGGGTATTGAATTTTTAATACAATTATACGCTATGAAGGCGCTTCAATGCACATAGAATGAACATAAAATGAACATAGTGTAGGAATACGTCAGGAGAGAAGCCGTATTTTCAGCTTGAGCAAGACTGGCAGATGATAATGTCTGAATGTTCCAATGCAATAAGACTTGAAAATGTTCAATATTTATACAACAAGACAATAGAATGAACGTCTTCAGTAAAACTCTGAGTATTGAATTTTAATACAATTAACAGTAAAACTCTGAGTATTGAATTTTTAATACAATTATACGCTATGAAGGCGCTTCAATGAACGTGTAGGAATACGGTAAATGTTTTCAACACCAGACTTGTTCAATAGTTATGCAACAAGACTTGTTTGAACTCATCATCGTCTTTCCGCCCCTGGTGCACGTAGATGTAGGTAGCAATCTGTTCACGTGGAATTCTGGGAGCGCAGGCAGCTTCCAATGCCAGGGCAATTTGCTCCTCGGTCACGCCCTGTAGTGCCTCAGTGATGAGCGCGTATGAGGGTATTATATTCTCCACACACGTATGCATGTTTATCGGACTGTTGTTCCCACAGCCTGCACATGCTTCGATACGCAAGTGTCGAATGCGAGGTCTGACATGATCCAGGAATGTGTCGATGTACTTCTTACAAATATACTGAGTCACCTGGTCAGACAGGGCTTCATGAATTATAGCTGTGAGACTCTGCAACTTCCGCCACGCCGTTATTTTCAAGGTGACACCCTGAGGACAAGGAACACGCTCTTGCGTATCTAACCTCATTTTCCATTTGCGTATATGCACCAGGAGCTGGTCGTTGAAATAGGCACAGCTGACAAAGATGTCGTCACCCACATAAAATTTCGCTTCGTCACTCCCCTGGTCGCGAATAACCGCATCGATGGCGTAATCAAGGGTCTGTAGTTTTAGCCAGGTGTCGTACGTTAAGGCGATATGCCTAGCTGGTCTGTCGTTAAAGGCCGGTGCGTTAAAATGCACTTCTTCGTCTTTGACACTCACAGTTAAATAGGCTGAGAGCTCCCAAATGTTCGTGTGGGCTGCCTGGTAGGCCTGCTGGATAATGTTATTGATCTCCTGCACAGGCATAGGAAGTTGCACCTCTTCTTCTCTCACGGGCTCAGGCACTTGCTGGGGCACTGGCTGAAGCACTGGCTCAGGTATTTCTAAAGGTGTTAGTCGGGGCCGTTTGGATCGTGCACCGCGTTTGGCAGGTGTACGCTCTGGGGTGGTGTGCGTGGCTAAGATATCATCATCTTGTATAACGTGGGCTTGAAGTAGATCTGCTAGTTCTTGATTTCCCATCTTCTTCAACCCCTCCACGAAGGCTAGAAATGCATAGGGGGTAGAGCGCAGTAGACCATCGATGAGGGCTCTGTTTTGTCCTGAAGTGGTTTTCTCAGCCATGATTTCTTCGACACGCTGTTTCAGGAGTATGTTTTCCTCCATAAGCAGATCACATAATTCGGCCACATGCTGCATTTCATCAATGAGGCGAACACGGTACTTTTGAAGCGTAACTAGGTCGGCTGACTGCATGACTGTGGGCTCAGGCTGGTGAGTAACTGCTACGGTGTAATAGTCTGGTGAATTTGCACTGGTAAAATGAAAAAAAGTAAAAGGTTCTCCACAGCTCATACAAGCAGGCAAGCAGGCTGGCTAGAGGTGAGGCAGGCAGGCAGGCAGGCAGGCTAGAGGTGAGGCAGGCAGGCATGATATAGACCAGAGAGAGAACGACAACAACAAGGATGACATATGAAAGAACAACAGCAACAAGAAGGTTTTTTTTCATATAGTTTATTTTCCCCAATGTTACATCATACCCACGCTGGGGGGACCGCGTTGGGTATGTTTACAACTCAAGAAAACTCTTGTCCAATCAGAGGCCGCCATTTGCATCTGTCATATTTGTTCTTGTCCGTTAGATGTATTTTCGGCTGCTCTTGTCTGTCGCCATTTCAGAAAGTTCCATCTTTGCTCGATGTGACCTAAGCGTCGTCGGGCAGGCCTGGATATTCTTCGGGCAGCATGTCCTGAAACAGTTGTTTGCGCATTCTGATCGCATTTTCCAGGACCTCGGTGGGTGGTAATCCCATAGCCTCTTCCAAGTGACGCTTGGTCTTCATGATGGACCTGTGCGTGGAGTCGCCTTTCATTTCAAGCGGTAGTAAGGTATACTGTTCATAGATCGCCATGACTGTTTTCCTGATGCGGGGGCGCATTTGGGTGTACGCCTGGTGTACATTATCCTTTCCGGCGTCCTCGATCGCTGCAGCGTAAGTATTGATGGCTGCTGTCACAATACGATCCTAGAAGGTAGGTTCTGCCTCACTTTCCACGGCCGTAGGCTGACTATCTGAGGTCAAGCTCTCCGTATCACTAGATAGACTCTCAGCAATCTCTGTTTCGGTATCAGTCGATACACTCTCAGCAGTCTCTGTATCAGCATCCGCCTCAACGGACTCCTCGGTGTCTTCAATCCCATGTATATTTTTCTGGTGTCGCATCATATCGTAATGTCTGGTGAACGTGCGTTCGCACTCAGAGCAAGTATAAGCCATGTTCATGGTTGAACGTCGACTATGCGTGTTTTTGGAAATACGCTTGCTTTTATAGACAGTAACGCCCATCAACGCTTAGCTTAACGCTTCAACGCCCTGGTGAATTAGCTCAGAAGCTCTGATTTCCATGGAATTGACACCAATTCATCGAAATACAGTGACGCCCGCCAATGCCCGTCGTTACGCCTTAACGCCCGTCTCAACGCCCGTCAACACCTGTCGTTACGCCTTAACGCCCGTCTCAATACCTTAACGCCCTATCTTTACGCCTTAACGCCCGTCTCAGCGCCTTAACGAGCGATAAAGGGGTTTTGGAGGTCGATTAACCTTTGAACTAGTGCACGTTCGGTCACGTGACCGGAAGTGATTTTTGACCACGTGACCGAAAGTGACCTTTGACCCTGCGCTGCTCGGAAGTGACGTCATCGTACGCAGGCGCGCACACACATACCTGGTGCACCCACACCCTGGTGTACCCTATAGCCCGTACAGGTATGTGTGTGTGCGCCTGCGTACGATGACGTCACTTCCGAGCAGCGCAGGGTCAAAGGTCACTTTCGGTCACGTGGTCAAAGGTCACTTCCGGTCACGTGACCGAAAGTGCACTCAGAGTTCAAAGGTTAATCGACCTCCAAAACCCCTTTATCGCTCGTTAAGGCGCTGAGACGTTAAGGCGTAAAGATAGGGCGTTAAGGCATTGAGAGGGGCGCTAAGGCGTAACGACAGGTGTTGACGGGCGTTGAGACGGGCGTTAAGGCGTAACGACGGGCGTTGGCGGGCGTCACTGTATTTCGATGAATTGGTGTCAATTCCATGGAAATCAGAGCTTCTGAGTTAATTCACCAAGGCGTTGAAGTGTTAAGCTAAGCGTTGATGGGCGTTACTGTCTATAAAAGCAAGCGTATTTCCAAAAACACGCACAGTCGACGTTTAACCGTGAACATGGTTTATACTTGCTTTGAGTGCAAACGCACGTTCACCAGACATTACGACATGATGCGACACCAGAAAAATATACATGGAATTGAAGACACCGAGGAGTCCGTTGAGGCGGATGCTGATACAGAGACTGCTGAGAGTGTATCGACTGATACCGAAACAGAGATTGCTGAGAGTCTATCTAGTGATACGGAGAGCTTGACCTCAGATAGTCAGCCTACGGCCGTGGAAAGTGAGGCAGAACCTACCTTCTGGGATCGTATTGTGACAGCAGCCATCAATACTTACGCTGCAGCGATCGAGGACGCCGGAGAGGATAATGTACAACAGACGTACACCCAAATGCGCCCCCGCATCAGGAAAACAGTCATGGCGATCTATGAACAGTATACCTTACTACCGCTTGAAATGAAAGGCGACCCCACGCACAGGTTCATCATGAAGACCAAGCGTCACTTGGAAGAGGCTATGGGATTACCACCCACCGAGGCCCTGGAAAATGCGATCAGAATGCGCAAACAACTGTTTCAGGACATGCTGCCCGAAGAATATCCAGGCCTGCCCGACGACGCTTAGGTCACACCGAGCAAAGATGGAACTTTCTGAAATAGCGACAGACAAGAGCAGCCGAAAATACATCTAACGGACAAGCACAAATATGACAGATGCAAATGGCGGCCTCTGATTGGACAAGAGTTTTCTTGAGTTGTAAACATACCCAACGCGGCTTCCCCACCGTGGGTATGATGTAACATTGGGGAAAATAAACTATATGAAAAAAACCTTCTTGTTGTTGTTGTTCTCTCATATGTCATCCTTGTTGTTGTCGTTCTCTCTCCGGTCTATATCATGGCGTCAAGGCGTTATGTTAGAGCGTTAAGGCGTAACGACGAGCGTTGACCGGCGTCACTGCATTTCGAAGAATTAGTGACAATTCCATGGAATATCTAGAAAATCAGAACTTCTGAGCTATTTCACCAGGGCGTTGAAGCGTTAAGCTTGGCGTTGGCGGGCGTTGCTACAAGATGACACCTCACACGACGCATTCGGACCACAAAGGTCAATGGGAGTCAATATACGCCCTTGATAGGGGTTTTCCCCTAGTTTAGGGGGTAACGTCCGTGTTTCGTTTTTTATATTTTCGGGAAAAATCCTGATTTTACATGCACCCACCCATGCACCTAGACTCCGATAAGCCCGGGGACCGATATTAGCCCTTTTGGATAGGGCTGATAGGAGTTTTCCTCTATTGTAGGGGTAAAGTCCGTGTTCCGCTTTTTATATTTTCGGGACAAATCCTAATTTTACATACACCCACTATCTCAGCAGGCCCCGATAAGCCAGGGGCCGATATTAGCCCTTTGGGATAGGGTTGATAGGGGTTTTTCCCTATTTTAGCGGTAAAGTCCATGTTCCGCTTTTTATATTTTCGGGACAAATCCTAATTTTACATACACCCACTCCAGGCAGAAGCCGATAAGCCAGGGACCGATATTAGCCCTTGGGGATAGAGTTGATAGAGGTTTTCCCCTATTTTAGAGGTAAAGTCCGTGTCCCGCTTTTTATATTTTCGAGACAAATCCTTATTTTACATACACCCACCCATGACTTGCAAAATCCCTCCGTAGGGACCCCAAGTCCCCGACTCAAATGAATGGACGGCATACAAGTCCGTTCATGCACTCCTAATCACGTGACCGCCACATGATGGAAAAAACCCAGAACCAAGTCAGTACATCCCATAGTCATACCCAGGTCACGCCCGATTCACGCAGACCGGAAGTGACGTCATACACCTGCGCAATCCCCGTGATGGAAAAAACCCAGACACAAGTTGTGACTCTTCGGGCACCTCCGTGTCTCTTCGGTAACCTCCGTGACATCTTCGGCCACCTCCGTGTCTCTTCGGTGACCTCCGTGACATCTTCGGTAACCTCCGTATCTCTTCGGGCACCTCCGTGACATCTTCGGTCACCTCCGTGACATCTTCGGTAACCTCCGTGTCTCTTCGGGCACCTCCGTGACATCCGTGACTCTTCGGGCACCTCCGTGTCTCTTCGGTAACCTCCGTGACATCTTCGGCCACCTCCGTGTCTCTTCGGTGACCTGCGTGACATCTTCGGTAACCTCCGTGTCTCTTCGGGTACCTCCGGGACATCTTCGGTCACCACCGTATCTTCCTCCGTAACTACCCGACTGTTCCCGTGTAAACTCGGAACACACAGCTAAAGGACCCGGATATAAGTCCCCGGATGTAAACCACGGATGAACAGGTCAGTATACGCATTCCTATCATTCAATATGACCTTGAACTATCACCTGATCTCCCCGTGATTCCCCAAATACAAGTCAGTACACGCATCTCATCAATGGTATTGCTAAAGGACCCGGATATAGGGCAATCCTTGCGAACGTGCAACAATGTTGCAATTCGTGGAGCCAGGTGTTCGGCACGTGACAACCCCAAGCAGACGACAGCGAAATTCTGGCGGGAAAAACCCCACAGACAGTACATGGCCTATCATGTTCCCATCTCACCGAAAAGACACGGACGTACCCATCGCACCTCACCGGAAAAACACGAAGGTGAACGACATTGTAGGGGAAAACCCCACAGACAGGTCAGTACATATCCTATCAGGTTCACAGGCACGCCCCATTCGCCCAGACCGGAAGTGACGTCATATCGCACGTGATGGGGAAAACCCCAGCCCTAACATGTCTAAACATGATCCAAGGTCAAAGACAAGATGAAAGGATGCAGGTCAACTCAAGTGCACTCAATGACCTTTGACCTCTGTCACGTGATATGCAAATTTCTGAGGTCAAAGGTCAACCTGAGGGTTAATAGGCGCTATATACTACTTCGTGCTATACACCAAGACAAACGTACTCGGTGGTGATGATCACTCAGGAGAGGACGTTTGATGACCCTTCTGGACCGATTCTTGGCTGTTCTCGTGGAGAAACGGCGATATTGTAACCAGAGGTTCTTTAGAACAGTAATTGTGGCGAATGGATCTCGTCGAATTAGCCTCAGAAGTGCCCTGTCTTGACGTTGTGATGTCACCGGGGTCGTCCGGAACGTGGACGGTCCTTCACCTCATTGGTTTGCCTGTGTTTCCTCACCAGACGACTGATAACTGTGTAGTGGATATTGAGTTGACGACCAATTGCTTTAAAGGACATACCGGTTGAATGCATACAAATAATTTGTCATCTCTGTGCATCTGATATCCTTCTTCGTGCCGTGGTGACAGATAATGATTGAATATTGCAACCTATGCACATTAAATACCGAAATATGGGGCGTGCACAAACTGCATTTGGGAAAATTCGTGGGTTCCCTTTTCTACATGCTCCTCATGATATTTGTTCGTGTTTGTTTCCATGAAGGACGTTCGCCGCCATTTGTTGGATCATCATTATTATCATACCTACCACCAGACACAGGCTGAACCTTAACATTGGTGTTTAATTAGTCATTATATTAGGGGGTGCTTAACTTTTTTCCAGGTGTATATACAGAATGAAATTGTCATACCTACTCGGAGTTGCTTTTCTTCTATATAATTACCATATACATGTACTACTTCATGTCTCACTACCTATGCGCCAATATCTTCATGCAACGAACAGCCTCTCTAAACTTCACTCCCATGCAAGATTGAGATGTTTAGTCCGAGCTCCGTGACTTCGAAGTTGTGTGTGGTTTTTCAAGCAGAATTACTAATAAGTCATCCATAATCATGTCTACGTTCCGTTGGGAAGTTTACTTCTATTATACACATTGGCATCGCATGTAGCCAGTCAAATCCACTGATCGACCCTCGATTGGCTTGTGCAAATTGCCGCGGTCATTAATGCGACCAGCACACTAAATGACCGAAGAAACTTGTGTGGCCTGATATATTTCAGAAATATCTTGTCGGCTCATATACTGAGACTGTACCTCCTGCCCCTAGTTTTGGTGCGGGTAAAACCTTCACAGCTTCATCTCCGGGGTCTTTCGAGACTGTGATACTATTAGGCCTGTCTCTTTCAATAGTTCTGATCGCTCATTAATGTCATTTTTGTTGTCACTTCTGCACTGATTCTTAACAAATGGGTTTTTTTCGGATTGACCCGCATGTAAACACAAGCTACCTACGACATTGGTGGGTGGATTGGAGGACCAAATGACAGGCAAATCAGGCGATGTTGTGATTGATGCCAAATATGCTGGGCAATATGTGGCAACCTTCGCAAACACTGTATCATAGACATGGCTATACACTATTTTTGGCAGAGAGCCTGTTTCAACATGACATGGATCTGGCCTCTAGGTGACGTCATAAGCTGAAAACAACCACAAATCCTGATAATAGGCTCCGCTATCAGTTCTGGGTAATATATGATAACGGTTATACAGATCATGTTATAATTATTGCAGAAATGACTGTATCCAACAGGAGAACTGTTTGTTCCCTTAAAATTTGAGACAAACACGATGATAGGCCAGATGATATGATTGGGATACAAATTACGACTTCAGTTTAACAACACTCACGGGTAATGCTGAACAATATGTGCAATAATTTCTATCTCAACCATATCATCTGACGTATCATCTTGTTTGCTTCAAATTTCAAGGAAATAAACAGTTCTCCTCTTGAATGCCGTATATTATATTGATCAAGTTTTGACAAAATATACCTTAGCATGGCTGTTGATATACACCTACCCCATTTTTGTGGAGTTGAGGGGGGGAATAAAAGCGCTATTTTGCTAAAACAACCAGAAGAAGCTAAAACATGATGTTGGCCAAATGTTGAAGCTATTAACCTTGGGGACGTCTGGAAATTGTTTGTACTTTTCGTCCGGTTTGTCCCCATATGACCCAAAAATGCTGCTAATCTGCCCCACTATAGTGAGATCACAGAGTATTAGCCTGGATTAAATCCTTATAATAGTAAAATTCCTCGAGCACACGGGAAGTACTCTGTTTTGCAGATGAGTTTTGATATTAACGATCGGTGCCATCACCCTTAATCGTTCTTCTGATGTAATTAATCTGGATAGTTCCAGAGGTGAGATATGGGAAGTTGGATCATGTCCATCAGAAAACCTACACGCTCTATCTTTAAACCTGGAAAACCAGGGTCCTGTCTCTTTCAATAGTTCTGGTCGGTCATTAATGTCTTTTTGTCGTCACCTCTGCTCCGAATCTTAAGAAATGTTGGATTGACCCACATGTAAAAACAAGCTACCTGCGACATTGGTGGGTGGATTGGAGGACCAATTGTCGGGCAAATCAGGCGATATTGTGGTTGAAGTCGAGCTTCTTGCGACTCCAATGGAAACTGACCTCATTTCCGGCGAGGATCCTATGCAGATCTTCCAACCCGATGACCATTTTGTTCCACCGTTGATGCCTCAACACCGAGTGATCTTTCTTTTGCGATATCGATACCTCCACCCCGCCTTAGCAATGGCTACCGCCTACTGCATCCGGTATGGTGTACGGTTCATACTCCATGTAAGTATCACGAGACAATGCATACAATAGCCCAGTCTGGGGACAACATTATGTCTAGACTTGAGCCCTTCCAACTGCACAAACACTCAGACAATAGCTTCCTACGAGAAGTTCTACTGGTGCGGATATACTCGCTCGAGCTGATCAGCAATCGGCCGAGTTGGCGTACTTTTGGCAGCTGTTAGCACCTCGTTCGGCTCCTTCGCATCCAGTTCAGGCGAATGTTTGGCTTTCGGTTTCGGGCTTGCATTCATATCATTTGGATTTGTCTGCACAGGCTCCTACCCCTCGTTCGGTACAAGGCTCTGCTTATGGGTCGGCTGACCCCTACGTCAAAGCTGAAGAGGGTCATTTATTAAAGAACACGCCGCGTCAACCATTACCATCACCTCCAGGATTGGACACGATGTGTTCCGGTTACATCGGACAGGGCTACATCGTCACTTCCGCCATCTACTGCTATTAAACGCTTGACGCGCATCTTTGACTCTGTGTTGTCAATACCCAATACACAGAAGGAAATAGTATAGAGGTCTGGTCTGGGAACATTGTTCGAATCTCAACTCCGTGCTGTTCAATGGTGCGTGCTCGTCCCTCAATCCGGCTATGGCTCGTGCGAAACCAACAGTCAATTGAAGAACCACCCTTCCAGTTGCGGTTCCGGTAAGAGGCAGGTGGATGATCGCGCTTCCAGTTCAGCTTATAAGAATGCTTAGATATCTTCCTCTCCTGGTCCAAAGAAGTATTCCAAGCCGTCTAACCAGCACCAACAGGGAACCAGTCCGGTAACCAAAAGAAGAAAACTGGTTCTAACAAGAAACACCAGCAGGCACGATGATGCTTCGGGCCTTGCAACTGTTCACACTGCATGGCGGGGCCTGGAATTGCAACAATTTTCGACCCCGCCATTACCCAGTCTGTCGGCTGTGGGGGAGCAAACTTCAGAGGGTTTGGCGGAACTGGAACATATCGAGGCGGGTCCATGGGTATTTCGCACCCTACGGTACGGATAACCACAGCCTTCAACCTCCTCCTACAGCTGCACCCGACCGTCATTTCATGGCGGGAACAGCGAGTTACCATTCAAACACCTTAGCTCCAGTTTCTATTTTCGGGTTTCCTGACATGAGTCAGGAACAGAACCGGCTCGACACGGACTTCGTTTGGCGTATTCGCGTATGCCTCGGTTACCTCCCACAGTCCGAGTTGACATCGGATCAAAAACTTGACTTCCTGGGCTTAGCCTACGATACTGAGTTGACCTTGGATTGCCCTCCGGAAGACCGTTGACACAAGATAACTACACAAATTCCAACATATTTTTAGTTTTCTTGCCGGAGCGCTCTACAGTTTGTGCTGCAACTTGGTCCCTTAATGGTGTTCCTGGCTCAATTTTGGGTCTATTTCCATCGGAATCCTTCGATTCCTGTGACAGGGGGAGTCAAACGTCACCAAATGTTGCTGATTATACCCCTCTCCCCCTCCCCCTCCTCCCGACGTGATGTCTGGTGTAACTCTCCTCACGTCCAGGATGACATCTGTCACGGACGCTTGGAAAGGCGGTGATCCCATCTCCATTATATATCGATATATGGCTTTTGGGCTTCCACTGAGAAGCTCCGACACCTCAATGTTCTAGAGGTTATGGTCGCCTATCGAGCCATCCTAACATTGTTATTCCTTCTGCGGTGCCAGTTCCTGATAGCAACCTGGACAATACAACAGTTCTAGCCTACTTCAACAAGCAAGGGGAGACTCGCTCGTCCCAGCCCAGTCTGGCTGGATCAAGCGAAGGTGTTCTTTGACCATTGTTGGATGAACAACGTTAGTCGATCTGTTTGCCACTGGGTTAAACAATCAACTATCCCTGTATGGGTCTCCGGTCCCCGACCCAGCAACAATGGCGGTGGTAGCTTTTACCTTAGATTGGTCGAGAATGGTCGCATTTGCCTTCCATCATAATTCAGAAAGTGTTACAGAAAGCCGCCCTAATATAGTGATATCACAGGGTGTTACCCTGGACTAAATCCTTACGATAGTGAAATTCTTCGAGCACTTGAGAGGTATTTACGAAAACTGATTTGCGAGTGACTGTTTATAAGATCATAATAATATTAACTAACTATTCTTTGAATAACAAAATTGCCCCTCAGATGCCTTTTTGGGGGCCAGAGGGCGTCACAGAGCCCAGAGCAACGGGCACCCCTTCTGATATTGTTCTATATGTCTCAAGTGATGAGTGTGCCAAGTTTAGTGCTTTGGTCCAGTGTGTCACGATCTTCCCAAAATATGGCCCCATGCCACCTCACTACCTGCAAGATTGAGATGTTTAGTCCGAGCTCCGTGACTTCGAAATTGTGTGTGGTTTTTCAAGCAGAATTACTAATAAGTCATCCATGATCATGTCTACGTTCCGTTGGGAAGTTTACTTCTATTATACACATTGGCATCGCATGTGGCCAGTCAAAGCCACTGATCGACCCTCGATTGGCTTGTGCAAATTGCCGCGGTCATTAATGCGACCAGCACACTAAATGACCGAAGAAACTTGTGTGGCCTGATATGTTTCAGAAATATCTTGTCGGCTCATATACTGAGACTGTGCCTCCTGCCCCTAGTTTTGGTGCGGGGAACACCTTCACAGCTTCATCTCCATGGTCTTTCGAGACTGTGATACTAAGAGGCCTGTCTCTTTCAATAGTTCTGATCGCTCATTAATGTCATTTTTGTCGTCACTTCTGCCCTGATTCTTAACAAATGTTTTTTTCGGATTGACCCACATGTAAACACAAGCTACCTACGACATTGGTGGGTGGATTGGAGGACCAAATGACAGGCAAATCAGGCGATGTTGTGATTGATGCCAAATATGCTGGGCAATATGTGGCAACCTTCGCAAACACTATCATTTTTTTAAAAAGATATGGCTATACACTATTTTTGGCAAAGAGCCTGTTTCAACATGACATGGATCTGGCCTCTAGGTGACGTCATAAAGCTGAAAACAACCACAAATCCTGATAATAGGCTCCGCTACCAGTTCTGAGTAATATATGATAACGGTTATACAGATCATGTTAAAATTATTGCAGAAATGACTGTATTCAACAGGAGAACTGTATGTTCCCTTGAGATTTGAGGCAAACACGATGATAGGCCAGATGATATGATTGGGATACAAATTACGACTTGAGTAATTAACAACACTCACGGGTAATGCTGAACAATATGTGCAATAGTTTTTATCTCAACCATATCATCTGACGTATCATCTTGTTTGCTTCAAATTTCAAGGAAATAAACAGTTCTCCTCTTGAATGCCGTATATTCTATTGATCAAGTTTTCACAAAATATACCTTAGCATGGCAGTTGATATATACCCCATTTTTGTGGGGTGGGGGGAGAATAAAAGTGTTATTTTGCTAAAACAACCAGAAGAAGCTAAAACATGATGTTGGCGCCTAGCCAAATGTTGAAGCTATTAACCTTGGGGACGTCTGGAAATTGTTTGTACTTTTCGTCCGGTTTGTCCCCATATGACCCAAAAATGCTGCTAATCTGCCCCACTATAGTGAGATCACAGAGTATTACCCTGGATTAAATCCTTATAATAGTTAAATTCCTTGAGCACACGGGAAGTACTCTGTTTTGCAGATGAGTTTTGATATTAAATATCGGTGTCATTGCCCTTGATCGTTCATCTGATGTTATTAATCTGGATAGTTCCACAGGTCAGATGTGGGAAGTTGGATCATGTCCATCAGAAAACCTACACGCTCTATCTTCAAACCTGGAAAACCAGAGGCCTGTCTCTTTCAATAGTTCTGGTCGGTCATTAATGTCTTTTTGTCGTCACCTCTGCTCCGAATCTTAACAATTGTTTGACTCGGATTGACCCACATGTAAAAACAAGCTACCTGCGACATTGGTGGGTAGATTGGAGGACAAATTGTCGGGCAAATCAGGCGATATTGTGGTTGAAGTCGAGCTTCTTGCGACACCAATGGAAACTGATCTCATCTCCGGCGAGGATCCTATGTAGATCCAACCAGTACGACTGCTCTGTTGACGTCCGGTATGATGTGGCAATATCCGGTTTCGGCGACTAGGTTTGATGTGGCGGCTTCCGATCCGATGACCATTTTCTTCCACCGTTGATACCTCAACACCGAGTGATCTTTCATTCGCGATGTCGATACCTCCACTCCACCTTTGCAATGGCTACCGCCTACTGCATCCGGTATGGTGTACGGTTCATACTCCATGTAAGAATCACGAGACAATGCATACAATAGCCCAATGGGGACAACAGTATGTCTAGACTTGAGCCTTTTCAACTGCACAAATACTCAGACAATATCTTCCTACGTGAAGTATCTACGTCGTGTACCCGCCGTCGCTTGAACAGTAAAAAGGTTCCTGGTTCTACCGCTGCGGATATACTCGCTCAAGCTGATCAGCAATCGGCCGAGTTGGCGTACATTTGGCAGCTGTTAGCACCTGGTTCGGCTCCTTCGCATCCAGTTGAGGCGAATGTTCGGCTTCCGATTTCGGGCTTGCATTCATATCATTTGGATTTGTCTGCACCGGCTCCTACCCCTCGTTCGGTACAAGGCTCTGCTTATGTGTCGGCTGACCCCTACGTCAAAGCTGAAGAGGGTCATTTATTAAAGAACACGCCGCGTCAAGCATTACCATCACCTTCGGGATTGGACACGATGTGTTCCGGTTACATCAAACAGGGCCACATCGCCACTTCCGCCATCTACTGCTATTAAACGGTTGACGCGCATCTTTGACTCTGTGTTGTCAATACCCAATACACAGGAGGAAATAGTATAGAGGTCCGGTCTGGGAACATTGTTTGAATCTCAACTCTGTCGTTCCCCGTGCTGTTCAATGGTGCGTGCTCGTCCCTCAATCCGGCTATGGCTCGTGCGAAACCAACAGTCAATTGAAGAACCACCCTTCCAGTTGCGGTTCCGGTAAGAGGCAGACGGATGGTCGCCCTTCCAGTTCAGCTTATATAAGAATGCTTAGATATCTTCCTTTCCTGGTCCAAAGAAGTATTCCAAGCCGTCTAACCAGCACCAACAGGGAACCAGTCCGGTAACCAGAAGAAGAAAACTGGTTCTAACAAGAAACACCAGCAGGCACGATGATGCTTCGGGCCTTGCAACTGTTCACACTGCATGGCGGGGCCTGGAATTGCAACAATTTTCGACCCCGACAATCACCCAGTCTTTCGGCTGTGGGGGAGCAAACTTCAGAGGGTTTGGCGGAACTGGAACATATCGAGGCGGATCCATGGATATTTCGCACCCTACGGTACGGATAACCACTAGCCTTCAACCTCCTCCTACAGCTGCACCCGACCGTCATTTCATGGCGGGAACAGCGAGTTACCATTCAAACCTTAGCTCCAGTTTCTATTTTCGGGTTTCCTGACATGAGTTTTTGGGCTTCCACTGAGAAGCTCCGACACCTCAATGTTCTAGAGGTTATGGTCGTCTATCGAGCCATCCTAACATTGTTATTCCTTCCGCGGTGCCAGTTCCTGATAGTAACCTGGACAATACAACAGTTCTAGCCTACTTCAACAAGCAAGGGGCGATTCGCTCGTCCCAGCCCAGTCTGGCTGGATCAAGCGAAGGTATTCTTTGACCTTTGTTGGATGAACAACGTTAGTCGATCTGTTTGCCACTGGGTTAAACAATCAACTATCCCTGTATGTGTGTGTATCCCAGCAACAATGGCGGTGGTAGCTTTTACCTTAGATTGGTCGAGAATGGTCGCATTTGTCTTCCATCATAATTCAGAAAGTGTTACAGAAAGCTGCCCTAATATAGTGATATCACAGGGTGTTACCCTGGACTAAATCCTTACGATAGTGAAATTCTTCGAGCACTTGAGAGGTATTTACGAAAACTGATTTGCGAGTGACCGTTTATAAGATAATTATAATATTAACTATCGGTGTCATTGATCGTTCTTCTGATTTCATCTGGATAGTTCCACAGGTCAGATTTGGGTAGTTGATTCATGTCCATCAAGAGGGCGCTCGGTGGCCGAGTGGTCTAAGGCGCTTCGCTGGTGATCGCTAACCTCACACCGCTGAACCGGCACGGGTTCGAGCCCAGCTGGTCCATGTGGGAAAGTTTGTCAGGTACTTGCTGACTGGCGGTGGTTGCTCCGGCTTCCGCCACCAACCAAACTGACTGTCACCATATGAATGAAATAACCCTGAGTGTGACATTAAGCCAAAACTTCCCCCCCCCCCCTCCCTCGTGTCCATCAGAAAACCTACTCTCTATCTTTAAACCTCGAAAAACAGAAACGGATAAATAATCTGATCGATTCATACGTACAAATAATTACAATATAAGCTGACCAACAATCAGTGCTCCCCCCCCTCCCCCCAAACCCTTCAACATTATTCGGAATTCAGGCAATGTACCCCTGGATTTGTTGTCAGAGGAAAATTAAATTGTTTGTGTTTTATTTTATACAGAGTACCTCTTTAACCCATATAGTTCCACAACTCTGTCGAGATTTAGTTTGTGTATAAAGTTCACCATGGTCAATTTGATGATTCACCTGACCTTCAGACAATTGAGAGTAGGTGTGCTCCTGTGTTCTCTGTGAATAACATGTGCGTTTCCAGTGTTTTAGGGACGGTTCATTTATTACCAGGGATTTATTGGAGCCCATCATGGTCAGTTCGAGCTGACCGTATTTCAGGCCTGCAATTTTCTGTCACTTGATCCTCGTGTAATACAATGGACTCCTGTGGTAACAGATAGACACAAAACAAACACATATTCATTCATATTTTGTATGAAAAATACATGAAGTGAATGGAAAGAGAGCTGATTGGATCAATGATATTTCCCAAGTAAGTTCCCAAGTGCTCGTCATGTACAGTTTATCCATGAAATCGCCCCATTTCGTCATAATATTTTTCCATGGTACTAGACATATAATGGACTGCTGCTCACACAGATCAACTGGAACAACGTCAAAAAATGCGTAAATTGTTAAGTTATAATAATAATATTAGGGCGTAGACAAGGGGGGGAAAGGGGGGGCTTGTCAAATTTTGACGGCCGGCAAATCAACAAAAACAAAATAAAAAGGAAAAAAGGAAAGAAAGAAGCAGAAAGCAAACATAGCAGAGAAGAAAATGTTTATCTTGTCACATATCTTATCAGTTGTTGCTAAATACTGGGGAAGTAAATTATTTATCATCAACAATGCTTACCAGTAGGCCTAACTAGAATAAGATTGCAATCGGTCAGTGAACAAAGCAACATATTGGTGATATCGGGCTCAAACCTCGTGCGACCGTCTCCGAGAAACGAATAATGTGCTCCAATCCAATTAAATATTGCCTATTTGGACGAAGAAACATTAACATGTTGGCTGAGTCGCATTTCTCAGAACCTTTTCACTATAAACTTTTTTTTTCGATTGAGATCCCAGTCATTTGTTCAGTATTCATTTATTCATTCACAAACAAGAGATATATACGAACTTTCAAATAATTTTCAGAGAGAAACCCTACAAAAAAATATATATAAAATCCAACTAGACCCGAAGTCACTCTATTCCGAGAAAGGACAACTAAGCTTACATTTTTTTATAAGTTTGGCAACTTCAGGTCGAAAATAGTCCAAGTATCTTCGATTAAAACAATTTGTATTTTAAAGCGAAAGCAAAGGGATCCAATTAACGGACCAGAACCCATGCGGTCAGCTCTCGTCAATGCACCGCCCCTGCTATCGGGGCAAAATAATACTGTCTAAGGATTAACTTGAATTATAGTGCAAACCCGGGATTGAATGATGATTTCAGCTTGTACATCAGTGTATAGTAATCGCCACTGTTATGAGACATTTTCGCACAAATTAAAAGTTCAACTTTGACAGTCTTTTACCGCTCAAATGCTCCCAGTGAGCGCCGATTTACCATCAATTTTTACAACAAAATCCTACGCTACACTACCCCCTCTCACACTCTCCCCCTAAGCCCCCCAGTCAACCTTACGGCCTTATAATAAACCGAGATTTGGTGTCGATGCAGTACGATATTCATTAAAGCTTATAGCGTTGGACACACCGGTTCTCGTCAGATCACCGAAGTTAAGCAACGTTAAGCTCGGTCAATACTTGGATGGGTGACCGGGTGCTGTACTGGCTGCATGGGCTGATCAGTATCCATGATAATAGGAAATGTGAGCTCTCTCGTGTTCTGACACATGTAGGCACCGTCGTGATATGACTGAAACAAGGTTGAAAACGACGTTAAACCCTACTACTCACTCTAGTGATCAAAAAATGACTGGACACCAACAACCATACCTTTCATTCACAGGCTGAAAATCTCCCATTTTCGGGTAACGATGCAGACGTCTTGTTTAAATCACGCTGCGCTTAAAAAACGATAGTCACCGAATGACCTATAATCATCAGTTGTACGACACATGTAATGCTGCCTTCACCTATAATCATCCTTGTCGATTCAGTACTGTGAAGAGTAACGAAGGAGTATGAGGAGGAGGAGCAGGGAAAACCTGAATGAGCAAGAGCGGGGTGGGGTGGGGAGTGTCAGCGAACAGGAGAAGGAGTCGGAGCCGGCCGGAGGAGAAGGAGTGAGAGGAGGAGGAGCGAGGGGCGGAGGAACAGGAGTAAGAGGAGTTGTACATACGGTGCTTGGAAGATTATCAGGATGCAGAGAGTGAGAAAATTCGGCCAATAAATCACGTATACGACCGTCATGTTTGTTCATGTGACGATAAGAATGGTCGGCCATGTTTGATCACGTAATACTTAGGTCAAAAGAAAGAGGAGTGACATATCCATTCCATTCCAAACGCCATACGAGTGCGGACGTATACTCTATAATCTTGTATTTAGATGCATGTTCTCATACGGATGATAATGAGGGAAGGTAACTCATTTTTAATTATGTTGACTACAACATAGCTGTATCATATCTGACCTTTCATATCCAGACATCATAAATACATTTTATCATCCACCTGCCATATCGACGACAATTAAACATACTAGTGGCGTAACAATGACGTCATCAACTCGGAACTACACGTATATATCCAATATCGAAAAGATCGAAGTCAAACTCTAACCATAGCCATTAAGAACATAAGAAAAATGGCATTAATATAAGGGATGTACTCGACAACAAGTGACCCTTGTCCTTTTAACCTCAAAATCAAGAGCTTGGGTGTTTCCTCTTCCCTGATGTCAAGGTATATCCGAATAACAAAATGCACGATCTAGAACTGGAGACATCACATCTCAAAATGAAAATGTTTGCCAGGACTCGGTAGTATACATGAAATTTGGTCACATTCCAGAGCCCTGAATTGAAGTTGTAAGACTGAATGAAGATTCTCGACTATTTTCTGATCAATCAGCTGACACTTCGTGCAGGTTAGGGCGATCCCCGCTCTCTAAAATGGAGGTAAAAAAGGTCGTTTTTGCTCAATAACTTTTGATTGCTTCTGAACCAATGCATCAAAATTTCAGGCGCACTGATTTATCTATTGTTCCATGTCATAAAATTAATTTGGCATGTGAAGAACCAGCCAATGTTGTTTAAACAGCGCGAAGGATGTTTGGCCTATTATTATGCAAATTAGATAGATGACAATTTACTTTTTTACCACCATTTAATGCGGATAGATATGTCTGTATGCGTATCAAGAGGATTTTGCTGAATTCATTATGTGAACTGATGTATTGAGCGAAACCCTTTTTACCTCCATTTTAGAGAGTAGGATTCCCCTAATCTGTCGAGAGACCTTGACGTATAACTTCTACAATGGTACTCAACACGGTATCCATTCACGAAAAAAAACATGCAATTTCAATGATGTCCTGGTTTTTGAGCCAACGCGACCGTGAATTTTGACAAATGGCCCCAATTTTGGTATGCAGCACATCCCCCCCCCCCCCCCAATGCAATCAATACAAAAATGCGATTTTTAACGATTTCCTGACTTTGGAGGCACAGTGACCTCGACCTACTGACCTTGATCTAAATATTGATACGAAACACATCTTCTACATCTAATGTAAGCCTATGAAGTCACAAAAGAAATCAATTTTCAATATTTTCTGATTTTTGGGCCGCATTGACCTCAACCTTCAACCTTGACACGCGGAACATCAGTATTTTCGTTATTTTTGGGATAACACTATCTTAGAATAGCACAAATTTTAGTGCTGAAAATTTGGTCGAGTCCCGTGCAGGATTCGAACCAGCGACCCCAGAGTCAGGCACCTACATGTAATCGCCAGCACTGTATGTCGGCGATCTAAACCACTCGGCCAACGGGCCTCCCACTAGTGATATTTCCATCTTGTAATTTATTTGTTTGTTCAATCGATTGTATGGAGGCAGACGGCATTTTAGACCATTCCTCCTCGCCTTGTACAATAAAATGTCCCAAATTAACACCCGCGCTTGTCATGATATGGCGTGTGTAGATGTCACACAAACGTGCTTAGCATTCAGATATACGCCCGGTTAGCAGGATGTAATAAGCACAAGTGTTATACAATTATAGATTACCAGCGCTTTTTCCTCCACGGGTGGTAAAAACTGAATGTCGTAGGCAAAAATTTAAAACAAAATCGTCCTCAGATTGCATGTTATTGGTAGGCAAATCCATACTACCCTCATCTCTTTTGTACTACTACTAACCCTTCGCCATGTCAGATACGCCATATATACATTATTCTTATTCCAATTTTAAGCTTGTGATTACGAGGAGAGCACCATGATATCGCACGAGTTAACAACTGAGGCGGGCGAAGGGCTGCCCGATCAGCCCAGGAATAAGAAGCTGAAGTTCGAAAGTGAGTCCCTCAATATCGACAACTTCGGACGGCAAACTAAACGCTGTCTTTCAAACATAATTGATACAAATTATCTCTCCGTGCTCATCATATAGTCGGTTTTTTCAATTATTAGAATTTACCGTCTTAACATTTACATGTATACAGCAACACTTCCTTGCATTCTCGACTGTTGTTTTGTTCTAAAATACAGGGTTCTTTTTTTAAAATAATGAAAACGTATTAATTCTATCTCCAATGGATCCGATTAAGTCATAGTGGTCAGTGGGTCCACCGATTGCGATCGTCTGTCGGGAAGGGCGCAACCTCGGTAGCAGAGAAACGGCAAATTCGTACACATGCGCATTGAAGTCTTCCGGTTTGTCGTGGTGGAACGGAAATGGGACTATATCGAGAACGAGCGAGACATTGTGGTCTCACCGAACGAGACTTCACCTAGACATGCACTCAGGGGCGGTGGAAGGAGTTAAATATTGGGGGGGCCAAACCGGGGGTGGGTCCGGGAGGTGGTGTCCCCCTCCCGCGAAGCGGGGGGTCCGGGGGTCCTCCCCCGAATTTTTTTGAAATTTTAGCGTCCATTTAACGCATTTTAGAGCATTTCCGAGGCCTATTAGGGGTGATAATTCACAGCGAGTTTGCCTATTTTTACCTCTTCCGAAACGCTAAAAAAATTATAATCAACAAGGCTGAACATCGATGCAGAGTCCAACTGATTCAACATCGTCTTGTGCGTTTCCTATTTCAGTGACAGTAGATAAATATTTCGTCTTTTCTGCATCAAATGTGTCCCGTTGCTATTTTTTACACCGGGACCCCAGCAAGAGAAGAAGCCATCGATAATACTTTTCGTTATTTAAATTCGAATCGGATGAAAAATTGTGGGTGCCATCAACTACAATGCCCGCCACCATGATTCTTTATCGGCAAGCAGGAGAGGCGGCCATCTTACTACGGAATATTAAGTTGAGGAACACGGCCGGGGATTCCCGCTGAAGCTAGATAGGACAAACACTGGACAGGTGTTGGTATATTTTCGACATTGCATTTAATTGAATGTATTTGCGATGCAGGAATCCTGAGGGTTTCAACACGAGGTTCAATACATTCAATAAAGTTAACCTAACAGGGATTAAAATTATCGCGGCAGTCGCTACAACACACCTACAAGTTTTTCACGAAATAGCACATGCTGCGGATTTCAATTTCATACTATAATGATCATGCAATCGAGCTAGAACTTTCACATATTATGCTCTCTTGCCGTTACATCAAAAGTCATTTATTTTTAGGACATTTTTTCGGTTTCAACCGCACCACGCACAGGCCAAAATGCCGCCTTATCATATCTCCTTATCATGTCAAATGGAAGATACAAGTCATTTAAATTCATTCAACATGTTTGACAAATTGATTAAGCGAGCTTGTCAGTAAGAGCAGGTATCAGAACAGTAGTAGCGTACAGAATTTAACCACATCCACACACAGGACTCCTTCGTGAACTTTCACATCAACAGATATCGTGGATATTTATACTACTTGCACGAGATCACCAGAAGGTAGACTATACATTAGTTCGAGAATAATTCTCAGTTTGACGATAACGCATTCTGTAGAGTAGCTATAGGTCGCAAGTTTGAGACCATTAGGCCTACACAGGAGAACAGGAAACGCTATACCATGGTATTGTAAATTCAAATACCCGTTTCCAAATACCCGTGCACATGCATAGGCTTTAGTGCTGAGCGAAATTATTATGGAGACCAAGTGGTTAAGCGAAATTATTGGGGGGGCCAAAGTGGTCCTTGGCCCCCCCTCTCTGAATATTGGGGGGGCCTGGCCCCCCCCCCCCCGGTTCCGCCGCCCCTGAAAAAGAATTGTGAGGATTAAAAGTGTGCATCTAGCGGTGTATCTATTTGTATGTAAAGGGAGAGAACTCATAAGGGTACATATAAAGCCATGCACATAAAGGCCTGGTATTCGGGGACTGAAGGGTGCAAATCTGTGTGGGAGGTATAAAAAGGAGTGGTTTGAGCCAATATAAATAGCTCGCATATTGTGCTATACGAGGAAGGTGGTGCCCCTTGCTTCCTGTCTGTGCCGTCATCAGTAGTGGAGATAGCGCACTCGGGACTAGACGAATATCGACACCCTTAAACATGGGGGTGAATGAGCTGTCGCTGCGTAAAAGGTTCTTACCGGTGTAAGTCCGGTGATACGTATATGCACACTCGGGGAGTATTAGAGCACGGAAAACGGTCCCCTATAACAACGAATGTAAGTGCGTCATTCAGTTCTCAGCCATGTCGCGAGTCATACCCTTTTCCTCACACCCCGGAAAGGGTTACACGTCTATGAGGATGAAATCCCCATTTCGGAAGACTGGTTTACCCGTGACTCGGATCCCAACACTTGACGGGCGGACCAAATTTAAACGATTGTTGAGAGAAGAGCTCGAACACAACATCCACATCGATCAATACAACTATGTACACTCTATGTGGACATCTATAACTTACATCGAGCCGCTCACTGTCATTTTTCACGCAATTGGGTCATCGTCGGTGGCACAGATGCACAATGGCAAGCTGATTTGGCTGATATGAGTGCCTTGGACAAACAAACATAACGACAGCAACCGGTATATCAAGACGTGCATTCATATCCAGAGGCAGAATGCGTGAGTCGTGCCCATTCGAACCAAAATGGGAATGTACCTTATCAACACGTTCAAGCAGACGGTCAACACCTGGCGCAAACTGACGACGGCACGGAATTTCCTCATCAAGCCCGTCCCACAGTTTCCAAAACCCCACAATGTTTTCTTACCTTTATATCTACAAACATTTCACCGTCGACTTTTACAATCGAGCCTATATTACCGCAGTATTCAGATAGTCCCTTCAAAGAAGTTCAAGCCAGAGCTGTGACCCAAACCCCAACGAGTACCGAAGTATGCCTTCCAGCAAGAAGTAAAACCAAGGGAAAGCTCGAGAAGGGTTACCTGACGTCGTATACTCCCAACAACACCGTGTACGACTGAGACACAAGCCGTCCGAAGTGGTGGACGATTTCTGGATGATGAGTTCTGCTATGTTCCCATCAAATGCTAATGCAAATAAGCTGGAGGCGTAATGTGGGCCAAAGCGAAACGAATCATGGGTCAAACAGTCTCAACTCCGAAACGCAGAGCTAATCGACCTGCGACCAAGCGACAAATGGGAAGGGTCGACAATGCCGGATGAATGAAACGGCCGGGATTATATAGCGAACAGTCGATCGGTGGATGTCATAGTACCACTACCTCTTGAACGGAGTGCCCATCAAACTCCAATTAATGCGTGCCACACCGACCTTTGCCTTGATGGTCTCCGATCCAGCGCCCGACTATAAGACCTTTATTCAAAAAGCCACCTTGTATGTCCGCAAAGCGGATCAGAATCCAGCCTTGCTTTCATGGCATATTAAAGCCAGATAAGCAGGCCCGTAGCCAGGGGGTTATTTTGGGTTCGGGAAAACCCCCCTTTCGGAAATATTATATATTTTTCTCATATAAATGTCCTTTTCAAACTGAAGCGAACCCCCTGATGTGCCCTCTTGGAGTGAAGGCGAACCACCCCCCAGTAAATCCTGGCTACGGCCCTGATAAGTTGGGAGAAAAAATACATAATACCCTATACGTCGGGAGGAAACCAAAGTGTTTTCCTTCCCGGCTCAGAATCTGATCACCAACCAAGGAAATTTATTCCTAAGGGATCTTCCCAAGAGAATGACCGTAGTCTGCAAGGGGAACACCAGCTTTAGCGAGGAATATGCGGACAATTCCTTCCATTTTAAAACACTTCAAGATCAGCTTGTTGTGGCACTGATTGTGGATGGAAATATGCCTCAGCTCGTCCCCTACAGCCACAATTTAGACAGCGCAATTACATTCGTAGTTACCAGAACTTCTGTGTGACGACGGGTGAAATCGACCAGGATGAAGGGATCCATATTGATCAGGATGCTTATTGTGATGGGTACACATTGTTCGATCTGCTTCGATCTCACCTCAACCTTATAGACAACGGCCATCAGCTGAGTCTCGTCAAGAAAGGCAACATGCGGTTGGAAATCCAATTTGAATTACCCGATTTTCTACGCCGAGTTCGACAACACTATCGACAAAAGTGGAAACATTCTCTGCGACTATTCCACCTGAAGGACATAGATCAGATCTCCCTTTCAAGTGGTATTTCCCGAGAACGTGTGTACTCCCCTCCCCTTCTCTCCTGCGTATGTCTTCGACACGGACGCGACTGACACGGACGCGATGGGTCGTCCCAGTCAACATGGGGTTGCCGTTACAATATCTTTTGGCAGACTCCTACTTATAAATCATGCTGATCACGGTCTCATATATTTGCTGTCCACCGTCTCATTAAGACGTTTCTTGATGGTGTTCACCATAGCCTGGATATACACACATGGTGCGACTTTTTCAGTAAAATCAGTTCTTACGCTATAAATTCATAGAAGTGTGAGTAACATACAAAGATTGAATGAGGAATAACCTTTCTGTACCGAATAATGTCAGTTATTGGAGATACGATTAACTTGAAAACGAAATTTCCCCGTGTTCATATGATATCTTTAAATACAAAGCGTTCTGCTACTTAACCGAAAAATTAAAATGACGACTGTTATTTCCTATGAATGAATATCTGTTAATATTGCACATAACCTCAGGAGAAACATATGAACACCACCGCACTTGTGTTGCGAATATAGCCCCACCGGCTGACCACCGTTGCACCAGCTGGTGACGGTCGGATGTAGGGAGTGATCATTGTATCTACCCAATCTAGACCAAATTCTACTTCTGTATAACAAATGAATGAAACTAGATATCGACTAACAGATCATGCATCCAACCTGTAACCATCTGGGTCATCTATACGCGGTAAGACTGACCCTGGGATCGTGTGTATCCATAAGAATTATCGGGTTGTCAAGTGTGCATGTCACATCCGGGTCTTAGGAAAGAAAAACAAAGCCACGTGGTCAAACTTTTGTAAAAGACAAAATAGCTAACTGGCGCTCTTTTCTGCCGTTTCTGAATTTTTTTCGGCAAAGTGGGTTTTTTGGTGAGAGAGCATATACAGGTATTCGCGTATAGAGGGAAGCCAAAAAAAGACACGGCAGGGCATTAAATTCACCCGTTAAAAATGCCAAAAAATCGCAAACTTTTGAAGAGGTTCAACATGCACTGTAATTTGCCTGTCAGAACTCCGTTTCGTTTGCGTAGCCAGGTGTTGAAAAAAGAGCTTTAAATAAGAGAGCACTAACTCTGATTACCTGCTAGGCTAAAATTAATCAGAGGGCCGGCGAGTACGTGAGTGAATTCAATCAAGTATGTTGACTATGCGTTTTGTGGGTCCCACCCGGTGTGAGCCTCGGTGCGGGAACACACACAGGCGACCAGGAAACGTGGCACAACTATACAGCCTTGCCAGTCAGAATAACAGGTCTTTTTTTCTTATGTGCGGCTAATAGTGCAATATGGAGAAAATATTGTGCACTTCGAGGTAAAACCACGAAACTTGGCATAATAGTAGCCAATGATGACCTGATCAATTTCTGATAAGGACTCACACAATTTTTTTTCCGACATGGCCGCCAAATTCAAGATGGCCGCCATAATAATGATCAAATACTGAAATTAACGTAGTTCATTGTTTGATTTGTGTCAGAAGCCTAAAGTTTGGCATGATGCTAGCCATTGGTGTCTTCGTCATTTTCCATTTAATGTTCCGATTGTTTACCAAGATGGCCGCCAGAATTCAAGAGGGCCGCCACAAATTAGCCTTAATTCACTGTATCCTCTGCAAATATCCTCAAGAGTGTATTGCTTTAGGGAGCAATATTTGTTTCTGCAGTAATCATTGCATGATATTTGCGTAACCTATTATTACAGGACATCTTAATTGAACAACAAAAGGCCAGGATCTTGATGACGTTTTCATACGTTAATTAATCCAATGAAACAATAATAAGTTCAATAAAATGGCCAGCGCAGTGTGATGGGATTACAAGAGGCATGAAACTATCATCAAGATTATTATCATCAACACCTGGCTCGTCACCGGGATACAACCGGAGGCCGGGATACGGTCCACCAATACTGAAAATATGGAAACCGGGAATCGGCCCGTCAACACTGAAAGTATAGAAGCCGGGACTCGGCTCATCAACACCGAGACTCGGCCCGTCACTGGGATACACTCGAAGGCCGAGATACATCCCGTCAATACAGAAAGTATGGTAGCCAAGATGGAGCCAAATCAATACCGATTCACGGAGTGGAAGGCTTCCAGGGGTCGGCGGCCCCGTTCTCCCAGGCGCCGTTCACGGTCTCCACGTCGTCGGTTCCGCACCCCGTGACCGGGGTCCCGTACCCCGCAACCGGGCTCTCGCTCTCCACCACGACCATCACGATCTCCACAACGAAGGTCAAGCTCTCCACGTCGTATACCGTCTCCGCGGACCACAGTACCAGCCAAGTTCCCGGAACCTCCCAAGCCTGAGTTTTGGTTCACTACTCCAAGGGTTTCTGATATCACAGACTCCCACCGCATCAACCAGATAATGCGTGAGGGATACAAAAAATCCGGATCAGGCACCAAGCGGGATAAAGGTCTACGGTATCAGACCTTTCCATCCACATCTACTAAAAGAGGACGGGTGACTGCTGCTTCTACACTCACCCCTTCACAGCATGCCACCCATACGCCATAGCATCCTGTGCCGTATCACCGGAATGGGCTTCCATATTTATGGCTTATGACAAGCATCTGGAGGTCAACACCACTCTAGAGAAAACAAGCTTTTGGGTTCTACACTCTCCAGGGAGCGACCTTTTCAGCGAAACCACAGGTTCCTGATCGGGACCTGGATCACGTACTCAAATCTACCAAGCCACCACCTCTGGTAGCCCTCCAGCTTAGGGCAACATGGTTTGTACCATACCATGTTTGTCTGGCACAGGACGTAAATTGAAGTGCCAAACAAATTAGGCTCTCCGACGATCCATTGTGATCACCAGTGTCTGTAGAGCCTAATTTTCAAAATTCAAAATAATTTTGGTTAGGTTTTTGTTAAGGTTAGGGTTTTGCTAGGGTATGTTTGTTTGGGTCATCCTCGCCGTGTGACCGATAAGGTTAGGTGCGACGTTAAACTCCAAACAACCAACCAACCACCTCTGGTATTACCACCGGAGGAAGTCGACCAGTTACAAGCCATGTTACTGGCCATACATCGGGTTGCTTCTTCGCAGACTGGTTTATTACGGCGACTTCTCGCCCCATCCTCTATGAAAAGAACATCCAGGCAGACGGTTCCGTTCATTTGCCAGCGGTTCAGGAAGGATTCATCGACACCCTTAACAAAGCAAATGCCGACGTTATGGAGACCGGAGCTTTTCTCATACGCATCTCTGTTGCAGACTCAACGTTCAGCGTTTCTGAAGAAACCCAAAATGGAAATCCCACAGCTTGCAAGTCGGAACTTCTAAAGCCGCTAGCCTCAAAGACACTTTTCAATATGCCATTGGAAAAGTTATGCCTGGAATCCGGAAAGAACGGACTTCACGTATCCTGAGTATGACGACACAGCAATGGAGCAAGTCAGCATCGAACTCCAAGACTCAGCCAACCCAGGTCCAGACTCGGACAGACACGTCATCCATTGACGGTAGGGTATGGACGTGGTCTTAACCAAGTCTTCTCAAGCCAAGGGTCGTGGAGGAGAGCGTGGCAAGTCTTCCTTTTCCCAGGGCAGAGATTCGGTTCGACGAACCTGACTACGATCACTCTTCTGTCAATCATCATCCTATCACCCTATGCAGACTTGCAGATTTGCAACAGTTCCATCCGGTCGTTGGGGTCATTTACGAGTTTTTGGACTTTTGGGAACTTATTACCCGAGACATGTATGTCATCATACCATCACGACGGGATTCACATTTACATTGGATCGTGGAGGAGAGCGTGGCAAGTCTTCCTGTTTCCCAGGGCAGAGATTCGGTTCGACGAACCTGACTACGATCACTCTTCTGTCAATCATCATCCTATCACCCTATGCAGACTTGCAGATTTGCAACAGTTCCATCCGGTCGTTGGGGTCATTTACCAGTTTTTGGACTTTTGGGAACTTATTACCCGAGACATGTGTGTCATCATACCATCAGGACGGGATTCACATTTACATTTACCAGGAATTGTCAAGCCTGACGTCCGGCTTCAGACTTTCACGTCTCTCAGTCTGGCCGGACCACGTCCAGACCCTATTGTTAGCGGTGACCTCCCTCGTCACCAAAGGAGCCATGAGAGAATTACCTCAGGACGAGGAGTCCGCAGGATTTTAGTCTTGTTTTCCTTCTACCAAGGGAAGAGTTACGGATGATCCTTGATCTGAGACGATTCAACAAGCGGTTCCTGGCACTCCCCCACACTTAAGTCGGGAGGTGGTGCGAGTTGCAAGTTCTCCTGTTCGGCGTTTTCATCGCCCCCGGGTGATTCACCCGTATCACTTCACCAGTCATCTCCTACCTTCATCAGCGGAGAATTCACTTAGAAATTTCCTCGGACGACTTCCTCGTGTGAACAGCAGAGAGGTCGCTTTCCCGAGTTCAGATCAGATTTACACTCCAAGTACCACAATTACTGGGATTCATACCTCATCCACAGGAATCAGAGTTGGAACCTATTCAGTAGCGCCGATACATTGATGCGGTGTTCGACTCCCTGCAAGAAACAGTAATATCTCCGAAAGATCGCTGGGCCAAGATCCAGATTCTAGGACAAAGATTTTATCCTACCTGTCCCAGTTATTATAGTCCTGGCAACCTCTACTGGGACATCAGCGCAAGATATCAAGCAACCTGGTCGTTTTACAGATACGGCCACTACAGTCTCGCCGGAAGCTGTATCTCTGGAGCAAGCCATCAACTCATTGGTTCCGGTGCCAGTTCGGCTTCTCCCGTGCCTGGTTTGTCAGCAGGCGCAGTCCAATGTCATGTGTGGAGTTCCACTACACCCCTTGCATCCGGACCACCACCTCTTCACCGGTGCATCACACACAGGTTGTGGAGCGCGCATAATCAAGTTTATTCGTAGCAGGTACTATTTGCTTGGCTTCAGCACATTACATTAAGTACAGACACAATCCTTTACGTATTGTATGAAGATTTACGACTAATTTGACCATTATCGTGGCCGCCATTTTGAATTTGGAGACCTAGGAAAATAATTTTACAGATCAGCCTTAAAAACGGGCTAGAGCATTAATAACAAGCATCCCTACAAATTTCATGACCGCAACTAAAACAATAAACAGTATTATCATCATATTGCTGTATAACCATTATATTGGCGGCCATCTTAAATTTGGCAGCCATATTGTGGAAAAATGAGGGAGTCCTTACCAGAAAATGGTCAGTACATCCTTGCCTACTATCATGCCAAGTTTCATGCTTTTACCTCGAAGTACACAATTGGGCTAGTTTTTGATGAGTGCATCAAACCCATTTGAGGCAAAAAAATCGCGCAGTTGGAGGGCCTTTCCAACTCCTAAAATCTTCCACTGTCAGCCTATGCTTCCATGCTTCTGCAGGCTTGGGGAACCACCTCATCGGTTTGTATATCTTTCGTTAATCCCAGAATGCACCGCGGCCAGTGACACACCAGTAGTATATATAACCCTTTTCGAGCGCGGTTTTCCAGGGCGGTAACTCTTGGTGCCCTTTTTCCCAGGTTAAAGGTATAGGGAACTCCCCGTCATCTCCCCAAAGAGACCGAAAGCTACCTCCAACACAGGAGAGTTCCAATCTAGGGGGCGCCACCAGCTCAAGGTCACTATAGTTCCGGCAACCTTTGTATTTCTCCGCGGTCTGGTGGTGATGCGGTCGCGGGAAAAAGCTTCCGCGGAGAAAAAGTAGTCCCCAGACTTCAAATACGCCAGTGCATGGTCCGATGGGGGTTTGAGGAAAGGGTCAAAGTGAAGCATCTTGCTGGGGCATCCAGTCATGTGGTGTATGTAAAATTAGATTTTTTCCGAAACTATAAAAAGTGGAGAACACACTTTACTCTCAAAATAGGGAAACACCCATAACCTTATCCCAAAGCGCCAATATCGGTCCCCGGCTTTGACGTGACTGCCTATCAAGTCAATGGGGTGGGTGCATGTAAAATTGTGATTTTTTCCCCAAAAACATAAAAAGCTTGAACGTGACTTTACCCCTAAAATAGTGTGGAAATCCTTATCAACCTAGCCAAAGGTTAATATCGGTCCCCGGGCTTATCGCCCGCCTATCAAGTCAATGGGGTGGGTGCATGTAAAATTAGGATTTTTTCCCGAAACTATAAAAAGCGGAACACGGACTTTACCCCCAAAATAGGGGAAAACCCATATCAACCCTAGCCAATAGGGCTAATATCGGTCCCCGGGCTTATCGGGGCCTGCCTATCAAGTCAATGGGGTGGGTGCATGTAAAATTAGAAAAAATTTCCGAAACTATAAAAGGCGGAACACGGACTTTACCCCTACAATAGGGGCCTGTATTATACAATATAAGGGAAAATGCCTGTATGGGGTATGGGGATGGTCATTTTTTTTGTGGGTGTTACTATGGCTTGTGGGGTCTCGTTTTTCTCGTCTCGCCAAGAAAAACACAATGGGAGGGGTTCCGGGGCGAATCGGTGAAATTTTTGGGGCAAGTCACCGAGGTCTGTATATAGGCTCATACTGGCTATATGGGGGGAGGGGTGGTCAATTTTTTTTGTGGATGTTACTATGGGTTGTGGGGTCTCGTTTTTCTCGTCTCGCCGAGAAAAATACAATGGCAGGGGTCCCGGAGCGAATCGGTGAAATTTTTGGGAAAAGTCACCGAGGTCTGTATATAGCCCCATGTAGTCCAATACTGGCTATATGGGGGTATAGGCCCAACCTGGGAAATTCACACACGTTCATTGTAATATGGGTTGTTTGGTCTTGTGTTTCACGTCTCGTCATTTAGAACACGATGGGAGGGGTCCCGGAGCGAAGCGGCGAAATTTCTGGAAAAAGTTCACCGAGGCCTGGGTAGGCCCATAGGCCTATACTGCATGGCTATGGAGGAATAGGTCCATACGGGGTGAACGTTTTGGGGTCTAGGTGAGCCCCTTATGATCCTATGGTGTCGTATGAGGTCTTATTTTGAAGCTCCCGTGGAGTTTGTAATGTATCGACTAATGGTTCGTCCGTGTGCAATAGTCTGTGCATGCGCAGTCTGGCCGTAGTATAGAAAGCAGGCATGTTGGGGGGTATGTGGGGGGTGTGTTTGGGGTAGAGATGGACCACTATGGGTCCAAATGGGTCGTGGGAGCTGTCAAAGTGAAGCTTGTGTGGGATAGAGTCAGAATGGCGTGTTTTTAAGTGAAAGTCGCGTCAATCTGCGCATGCGCAGTTGGGTGTAGTAAATAAAGTGGCCATTTTGGGGGTGCTTGTAGGTGTGTTTGGGGTAGGTGTTATCTTGTAGCTCTCGGGGTGTACATCCCGATTTAAGGGATGTTCACGTCATCTGTGACGTCATCAGTAGGAGTAGTAGCGAAAGTGGGCATTTTGGGGCAGTGAAGGAAGGTATTTGGTGTAGAGATGGACCATCCATATCTGTCACACATTATACCACATCTTTGTTGTGTTATACCACATCTGTCCTGCATTATACCATACATGTCCTGTATTATACCATACCTGTCCTATGTTATACAATATCTGTCCTGTATTGTACCATATTTGTTCTCTATCATACCATATATGTCCTGTATTATACCAAATCTGCCCTGTATTATACAGTATCTGTCCTGTATTATACCAAATCTGTGCTGTATTATACCAAATCTGTGCTGTATTATACAATATCTGTCCTGTGTTATACCATATCTGTGCTGTATTATAGAATATGTCCTGTATTATACAATATCTGTCCAGTATTCTGCAATATATGTTCTGTATTATACCAAATCTGTCCTGTATTATACAGTATCTGTCCTGTATTGTACCATATATGTCCTGTATTATACCATATCTGCTCTGTATTATACAATATTTCTCCTCTATTATACCATATCTGTGCTGCATTATACCATATCTGTCCTGTATCGTACCATATATGTCCTGTATTATACCAAATCTGTGCTGTATTATACAATATTTGCCCTCTATTGTACCATATCTGTGCTGTATTATACCATATCTGTCCTGAATTATACCATATCTGTGCTGTATTATGCAATATCTGTCCTGTGCTATACAATATCTGTCCTGTATTATACCAAATCTGTCCTGTTTTGTACCATATTTGTCCTGTATTATACAATATATGTTCTGTATTATACCAAATCTGTGCTGTATTATACAGTATCTGTCTTGTATTATACCAAATCTGTGCTGTACTATACAATATATGTTCTCTATTATACCAAATCTGTCCTGTATTATACAGTATATGTCCTGTATTATACCAAATCTGTGCTGTATTATACCATATATGTCCTGTATTGTACCATATATGTCCTGTATTGTACCATATATGTCCTGTATTATACAATATATGTTCTGTATTATACAATCGGATAGCCGTTGTCGTGAATAACAACAAGTTCAGCAATGTTCATGCAGTTTATTATCCCGAATGTTACATCATACCCAGGCTGGGGGAGCCGCCCTGGGCATGTTTGGTATGTTCACAGCAAAACAAATTGAAATATCAAACACCATGTTTTATTATTTAACGCACCGTCACATTAGGTACAACTGTTTATTGAGCTCAAGTCAACGATCAGCATGTAGACATAAAGAGTATGTACGGCATGTTATGGTATTCATCAGTGCATGGGTGAAGCATTCAGCCGATGGGGTGGTCGGTCAGCTTGGTAACGAAAAACGTAACATTGGTCACCTTCTCCACTGTCCACTTGGTGTTGGGGCGTTGGTGTTGGGCCCATTTCAAGGGATCCACGGTGTCCAGTTTCTCCAGCATCGTCTCTAGCGACACTCGGTTAA